>JAODAL010011721.1:0-98632 GCA_025379985.1 Phyllomedusa bahiana
AAAAAAATCAAAACAGAATACATAATCCCAGATATTAGTCAATGGTACATGTTGCAATGAGAACACCCTGAAAAGTAGCTAGTTAACAAAAAAACATTTTGGAGTGTACAAACGGAGATGATCCTGACTAATAGGGGAAATCAAGTTTCATAGCGAACCTGCTTTAGAATCATGGCTTGCTTGTAAAATGTCTGTGCCGTTTTGGCAGCTTGTTGGATTTTAGTAGGAATGACTAATCCAAGTGCTGACAATTGCCGGACCTCACGCAGAAGAGTAACCAACCGATCAGAATAGTGGATTTTTAATGCTCCATTAGAGTGGTCCAGTTCCATTACTTGACTGTTTGGCTGTATGCTATGTAATAAAGAAGAGAAATACAATTATTCAGAGAGAAAAGATGATAACTACTGTTTATAATGTTCATGTAGTTGGCACACAAATATTTATCTCTGCATTTTAAAGCAATTACTTTTTTCCTTTTCTTTGAGATGGCCACATTAAGGCTATGTCTACACGGCAGTGGACAAAAAAACAACCTGAAAACCAAATCCTAAAACGTTCATAAAGCTGAGTTTTTTTGTCCACTTCCTGTCAAAAGCTGCTGAAAAAACGTTTGTTTTTTGGTGCGTTTTAGTGGCTTTTTTGTGCAGATTTGCTGTGTATTCCTGCAAAAAAAACGTGCCAAATAACACAAGAACTGCACCAAAAAAACGTCCGGCACTTCACATAGACTCCAAAAGTAAATTTTCTACCCTGCTCAGTCGTTTCAAAAACGACCAGCAAATAAAATGAGCAGAAAAAAAGACGTTTTGTGGAGACTACAGGACGTTTTTACTTACAAGTCTATTGGACCTCTTTTCAGACTTTTCAGTGCTTTTATAAAATGAAAAATGCTGAAAAAACTAACGTTTTTTGTGTGCAGTGGAGACATAGTCTAAAGCTTGTCTTTGCAGTATGACATACTTTCTAATGGCACCACTTTAGGAGACATTATAGCTTATTATGCAATGCAAAAAGGAAAAAAGGTCCAGCGTTCCAGCTAAAGAGTGAAATGCCCACCTAGAGGGGGTGATCATGCCCATTTATTACCAAAATGAGAGGCATATTGGATGTTATTGTTGAAAACTTGCACCCTTTTTGGCAAGAATAGAAGGTTGGACTTGTTCCTATATTATTTATATACTTTTTTCATATTTAAATAAAAAAATATATATATATATATATATAAATAATAATATATATAAAATATAAAATATAATAATAAATATAAATAAATAAATATACAAAAATAAATTTTAAATATTAAACAAATAAATAAATACTTTTTAAATAAATAAATATATATAAAATAAAATATATATAATATAAAATATATATATATAAATATAAATAAAGTTTTTTCTGTTATATGGTTATCATGTGTTTTGGGTTGGCTGATGCCGCTTTTTAAAGAGGACCTATCACCATTGAACATACTAAGCTGTCTTTCAGATCAAAGGGTGTAAATATAACAAAAAAATGAAAAAAAGGTTACCTTTGGTAGCATAATCTCCATAATTACAGTCTTATGTAAAGTAAAAATTATCTAAAACAGCTAAAGGGAGGGGGCCATCTTGCAAGGCAGCCCAACACTCGGCCTATAAGGGACAAGTCCCCCCCTTCCAAGTTTGTATGCTCCAGCATTTCCATGCTTTTATGAAATTTGCAGTCAGGCGTAGGAGCCAAAAAGGAGCAGACACCTAAATTAGAAATCCCGGGGGCTTGGTGTCAGCCCGGCTTTAAAATTAGGGCACTCCAATGTTGATTTTAACCCCCCTCTCCAAACACCCCAAATATCTACTGCACCAAGGGTACTGGAAGGGCCGGGTTTACTGTCAGAAAGGGAAACCCCCATTCGTTTTAGGGACTTTCAGCCCTCATCCCTCTCGGGCAATGTCTACATAGCAAAAGAAATACTTTTGGGAAATTTTTGCGTTTTTATTTTTTTTTGAATCCCTGAAAATCGGACGGTACCCTTTGCTGCATAGACAGCGAGGGAAAATCTTTGCTGAGCCCTATACAACATGGGTTTTTCTACCCATCAATTTAAAAACTAAACAGAATTTTGTTGTATATTCCGCCGCCCCCTGCCATTTTTTGCGCAAATCGGACTTTAAATGACTTTTTTGTCATATGCTGAGTGCACATAGCCTTACTCTGTCCATAACTTTTAGAAAGCCCCCCAGGGGTAGGTATTTCCCTTTTCCATGTTTCCCTTGTTAAGTCTGCCTTTTCTCCCCCCAAAGCCTGGTGCTTTTCGGCTATTTTTAACCCGGGCTTATTTTGGGAGGGGTTTCCCACCCGTAATTCCCTTTGGGTGAAACTGCGCGAATTGCGCCCGAAATCCCCCATCTTTAGGGTAATCCACATTCCCAAAGAAACTAGGGGATTCCCTCCTCCCCCCTTTCCTCCCCCCCATATTTCACACAGGGAAAAAGTACATGTCAAAAAACAAGGGGGGATACGCGCCGGGGACAATGAAGCCTTTTGGGCCCGGCACGCCGCCCCCCCGCCCCTGCTAAACAGCACACGGCAAATTTTATGGGGGGAAAACCCGTCCCCGGGGAAATTACACCGGGATAAGCCGTTTTGAACATACCTTAGGCGGGGGGCCTAAGACAGAAACACGCAGGTGGGGGATAAACATCACTTCATCGCCTCCCTTCACACAATGTAGGGCGGGGGCGGGGAAATTTACACTTTCTCCCCCCGCTGTTAAACTAAATTGTTGCTCTTTGCAAGGAACACAAACAATTTCCGATCCCTTAAAAGCCCGTTCACACGGCAAAATTTTCCGGGGGGGTTTGGGCGCCGTACGGGCGCCCGGGATTTTCCCCCCGCCTTAAAAAAGGAAAAAACCGGTTTTTTTCCCCAATCCGTCCCTTTCAATACGGAAAAATTTCCAACCCCTGCTTTCCCCCATTTAAAAAAGCCCCAAGGGGAAAGGTCCCCCGTGGGGGGTTTTCCTTTCCCCCCCCTCCGGAACCCAATTTTTTCCCCGGGCCCCCCGGGGTTTTGGGGGGGGGGGGGGGGAAATTTTTGAAACAATTGGGGGGCCCACATTAAATTTAAAAGGGCCCCCGGGCTGCCCCGGGCCCGCCCCATAAAACAAAGCCCATTGCCATGGGCCCCCCGGGGGGGGGCCCGGCGCCCCCAAACCGTGTTTTGGGGCCCCCCCCCCGGGGTCCCCCCCCCCCTTTTTAAACGGGGCGGTTTTGGTGAGCGCAAAAAACCGTCGGGAATAACCCCGTGTGAACAGGGCCAAAAGGCATAAACAGCCCCCCGGGTGGCCTCCTCTTTCTCCATTGTTGTGAAGAAAAGGGGCTGCAGCTGCCAGCACCATGGCAGAAAGTCCCGGGCTGCCTAACAGCACCTTTTCAAGCATAGGGCCCCGGGAAATCCCCCGGAAAACTTCCGCCCACCCAGAACAGCCCCTAATACCAAGACTGTCCCACAAGACCCCGGAGGGTTTGAGGTACATTTTTTTAAACCCCCCCATACAACACACCTGCTACTTCCCCAAGCATGAAAACAGTCACAATGGCATACATGCATGTATCAAACTTTCCTAAACAGCATACCCCCCAGCTACCAAACCCGAAATTAACACACATTCACAAACTCATCACACTCACACACAAAGGGGCGAATGTATGAACGGGGCTGCACCCTTTTCCCCTGGCATGCAGGGGGGGTTGCTAGGGCCCAAAAACCCATGGGGGTGTTTGGGGGCCCCCTTAATTTTTTTTAGTAGGGCGGGGTTTCACCCGTATTTTTTGCGTCTCATTGTGAACGGGAAAATGTTTTTTTACAGAAAAAAAACCTTTGTATGTAGGCTCAGGAGAAACATAAGTGTTTTACATTGACGTTACATTTAGGGGACTCACGGGGAGAATTTTTCTGAAAAAGTTGTTCTCTCTTTTCTTCCCACCCTGCCCCCGAACGCCATGACCCTTCAAAACCGCCAAAAACCCTTCATTTGAAAAATATAAAAAAACAAACATTTTAGACACCTCTTTTATCAGCTTTTTTTCAAACAATTTCCTATCCTAAAAAAACCCCCCCCCATCTATATTTCCCCAAAGGGGAAAAAATCCCCCCCCCCCCCTTGTAGTAAATATTTCCCCCCCTAAGGCCAGGTTTTTCCCCCTTTTTAAGCCAATTTTTTTTCCCCCTTCTCGCCATTTTTCCTGCCCCCCTAAGGAAATTGCTGCCCCCCTTTAAAAAAGCCCCATAACATTTGCCCCCTTTAGCCAAACCCCCGGGGCCTTCCCCCATTAGTCGGGTTTTTCCCCCCTTTCCAAAAAGTTAAAAATGCCCCCCTTAGCCAGTAAAAACCCCCCTTTGTAGCCAGTAATATCCCCCCCCGTACCCCCAGGAATATGACCCTTTACCCCCCGGAAAATATGCCCCCCCCAAGTGGGCCCCCAAAGTAATCCCCCCCCTTACCCCAGTAAACCCCCCCCTGGTTTCCCCGCCAGTTTTGCCCCCCCATTGGGCCCCCCCTTTTCCCCCCCAGCCAGTAAAGGGCCCCCCCGTAGCCCCCATAGATTTCCCCCCCTGTACCCCAATTAATATGCCCCCAAAGCCAGTAATAAGCCCCCCCGTAGCCAGTAGATCCCCCCCATGTTAATTTCCCCCTAGAAAAACCCCCCCAATACCATTAAAAACCCCCCCCACCCAATTAATATGCCCCCCTGGAAACCCCCAAGTAGATGCCCCCCATACCATTAATATGCCCCCAGCCAGTAATTCCCCCCCCTGTAGCCATAGATGCCCCCTGTTACCATTTTAATGCCCCCCCAGCCAGTAATAGCCCCCCTTGTACCAGTAGTGCCCCCTTAGCCAGTGAATGCCCCCAATAGCTAATAAAAATAAAAAAAACCAACTTACCTCAGAAACGGTCCGCGCTTCCGGGCCCTTTGCAGCTCGAGAAAACCGATGTCTTTCACAAAAACTTACCCGCTGGGTGGGCCCGAACCCCCCTGGGCCAGCAAGCCCCGGGCTTAAAAGGAACCCAAGCGTCGCGGGGGGGAAATAAAAGTCAGTGCGTCCACGCCCCCGGGCGACCCCTGGGGTGAAATTAAACAGCGCTTCCCCAAGCGCGCCCAACGGGGGGGGGAAGACGGGACGGGAACAAAAACCGCCGGCCCCCCCCAACCGGACTGCGCGGCCGCTTTGGAAATTTCCTTTCCCGTCAGAGATCGGGGGGCCCGCCCCCCGGGCCCTAAGGACCCGCACCCCCCCCCGGGCCACGGCCTGGAGTCCCCGGGAGACCCCGGGGCACGGGCGGATTAAATTGGGGGCCGTGCCCCAAATTAAATTTTTTGGCCAACGCCCCCCGTTTACATTTCAAAAACCGGGCCATACCCCTATTTAAAAATTTAAAAAAATTTTTAAATTTTAAAGAAATTCTGCACCAGCCAAAAGTCTTTTGAATGTCCCAAAAATTTGTGGGGGGCGCTGTAGGGGGTTATTGCCCAATTTGAATAAATTAGACATATTTTAAAAAATGGGGGAAACACCAAAGTGGGAGCAAACGCGGGTCAAGGCAGACCAATTCAAAGTGGTTGTCGACCCCAAAAAGTTAAAAAAATTTATGTTAAAAATGTTTCATTTCTTTTTTTTCCTAAATGAAAAACCCCAAATTTTTTGAAAAAAAAATTTGTTCCAAAAAAAATTTAAACACCCATAAAAAAATCCGGGCCAACTTAACAAATTTTTGAATGAAAAAAAAATGTTTTTTAAACTCAAATTTATAAAAAAAAAAATATACTTTTTGTATTTTTTTTTAAATAAAAAAAACAAAAAAAAAAAGAATGAAATTTAAAAATTTACTTTTTTTTTGTTTTAAAACATCTTAATGAACTGTTTTTAATTCCAAAAAGGGGAAAACAAAGCTTAAATCTTACAAAATGTTTCTTTTTCAAAAAAACCTCAAAAAATTTGGCTCTCCCGGCTAAAAAAGTATCAGGGGTTAGAAATTTGGCAAGAGAATTAGCAAATTAGGTTGCTTTACATGGACCTTTTTTGGTTGTTTGACTTTATTTCAAAAAAAAAAAAAAAAAAAGCGCACCAAAAATGCTTAAAAAAACCTCCGGGGTAAAACCCCCCCTTGGGCCCGCGTTTACACGGAAAAGACCAAATACCATTGGGAAATACTGACCAGAAATTTTGCTTTTTTTGGTAGCAGGGGAAAGGGTTTTCTGCCCGATGGTTCGGGGGATTCCAGCCCTCCCCCTTTGGCCCCCCACATTTTCTTTGTTCCGCCCGAAAAACTTTTTGGGACCCGCCCCCCCCCCCCTGGGGAAAAAAAACCGTCCCCCCGGGAAAAATCCGTGCAGGGGGGACGGGCCTGCGGGGGATTTTAATTGAAAAAAAAATTGGGGAGCGTGTTTTTGGGGGTTTTTTAAAAACGGTTTGTAAAACCACAAACCGCTGAAAAACCGACAAAAAACCCTGTGTGCCCACAAAAACCGCCGTGATGTTTTAAAAACATGCGATCACGCCTTCTTCAAAAACCAAAGGAGGGGGCCCCCCCTTGACGGCCCCCAAATTCACTTTCTTTTTCCCCTACCCCCTTTTTTTCTGCTGGTTTTTCAATACATGGCAGGGAAAACGGCAGGTAATCATAGCTCTGTATAGACTATGATTACCCGTAAAATTTCAGGATGTATTTCGGGCCAATTTCAGCGCAATTTTGCCCCCAAATATTCCCCAAAGACGCCAGTGAAAAATACCTTTGGGTATGTTTTACACGGCCCTTTTTTAGGGTGGTATTTTTGGGGCACATTTTGCCACAAATTGCGCTTTATACACGGGGAAATGCAGCCCCAATTACGGTAATTCCCCCTACTCTTTATAGAGACTATGGGGTTGTACCCCCGTCTCCCCCCCCCGTACAATTTTGAAACATAAAGTACGTGAAGGGGGAAAAATTGACATGTGAATTGTTAGGCCGTGGTTAAAAAGGTTTATTCCCCCCTAACCCCCGGTTTTTGGAAACCAAATTAGCGCTTTTAAACCCCGGAAAAAGGGGCGAAGCCCGGGGGGGAAAACCGAGTCGGCGGGGTTTACCGGGTTCCCGGCCCCCCAAAAAAAATTTTTTCCCTTTTTTATTTTTCCCGGGGTTTCCCCGGCCTTTTAAATTTAAAATTAATTTCTTCCCCTTTTTTTTTTTTTAAGCAAAGAATTTTTTTTAATTAGACAAATTGAAAAATTAACCTTTAAAAATGGGGCGTGCCGGGATTTCCCTTTTTTTTAAAACGCTCCCCGCAAATCGGCCCCCAAAACGTTGGGAGTTTAAAAAAGGGGGAAACGAGGCCTTAGACGGTTTGTTTTGGGCTAACAAAAGTTTGGGGGGGGGCGGCCCCCGGAGACCACCCCCTTTCTTAAAATAAAACTTAGCCTTTCCCCCAAAACCAAAGGGGGTTTGGGGGCCTTAAAAAAAAAACCCGCAAAAAGGGGTTGAACATACGCCCCAGGTTTTTGTTTTAAGGGAAAAATCGGGGGTTAAATTTTTTTAAAGATGGTAAAAAGGGTTAAAAATTTTGTTCCGATTTTAAAATTTTTTAATTTTTTATAAACTGATCGGGATTTTTATTTTGTAAAATTTGTTAAAAAATTCCCCAAACTTTTAAAAATTAAAAATTAAAAAAAAAATTGCAAAGTTTTGTTTTAATTTTTTAAAAAGGGCATTAAATATAAAAAAATTAAAATTTTTGACCTTAAATTAAAATTTTGGCCTAAACAAAACTTCAAAAATTTTTTTTTTTTTTAAAAGAAATTTCCCCTTTAAACAGAGGCCCCTTTCCGTTTACCTCCAAAATTCCCCACATATATGGGGGCCGACAGCTTTAAAAACAAAGTAACCGAGGAGTTTTTTGAAAGTATATTTTTTTGATGGACAGTGAATATATGTGCTTATATTAACTCTTTTATTCACTGTTCTTCTTTCAAAACACTTTTCAAAAACCCCTCGGGCTATTCTTCTGTATTTTTAAAGCTGTCCCGGGCCCCATATTTGTATGTAAAACAGGCAGCGCTAAATGTGCACATTTCTTCAGACTGGTTTTAATAGGAAATAAATCATTTTACAACATGATAAAAAAGAAAAATTTTTCGTAATTTTTGAAAAATTTAAAGGCTACAATGTAACAAAGAGAAGCAAGCAGGGGAGCAAGGTTCCCTTTTCTCCTTTTCTTTCTGCCCTATGAAAACAATTTTAGCCAAAAAGTTCCCAAAAATAACAAAACATGTTCTTTTTTTCATGTTTATAATGAAATTTCCTCCAAAAACAAACCCTTTCCCCGCTTTCGCTTGCAATGTTAGCCCCTGCAAAATAACATAAAATTAAAGGGGCCACAGCTTTGTAAAACAACTAACCGAGGAGTTTTTTTGAAATTTTAAAAAAAAATGATTGGGCAGTTAATTAGGGATGCTGATAAATTTAAATCTATTTCACTGTTCTTCATACAAGCACTTTTAATAACTCCCGTTTTTTGGGCTTTCATATCTTTTGGGTAATCATGCAAACGCTAACTTTGCCGAAGGCGGGTAAAGGGCCCATTTTTGAAAATTCACCCGCAGGGGGAAAAGAGGGCTCCCCATACATTGTGTGTCACCAGAATGGGAAAACAAGGATTCCCCGGAACTAAAACGGTTTCCCTGGAGGCGACTTCCCATCCCAATGGGACGTGAAAAAAACATTTTTTTGAACATAGGAAAGGGGTTTTTAACAGGTTTTTTTTCCCACATTTTTAAAACATTATATTTGAAAAGGGGATTTTTTTTACTTTTCCTTTTATAGGAAATGTTTTAAAAAATTTTTTTGATTTGGTACTCTTTAAAAGGGCCCTGTTTTACACGGCTTAAAAACTGGACTATTTTTAGTCCGTAATTACGCGCCGGAGGCCAAATTACGGGGTGAAAACGTCCCCGTCATTACGGTAATTCCCCAGTTCTCATAGAGAACTATGGAATTTCGCTCCTCCCCTGCCGGCAAAACCCCAGAGGGGGGGATAATAAGGAAAAATGGGGAATTTCCCCCTTTGCGGGTTGGGAAACCCCCCCCCTCCCCCAAAGCTGGGGTTTTTTAAAACCGGGCCCCATTTTGGGCCCGGGCCCAGGTGGGCCGGGGGCCCCCCCTTCCCCTGGGGGGGGGCCCGCCCCCCGGCCCCCCGCCCCCCCCCGGGGGTAATTGCGGGGGCCCGGGGGGAATTCGGCCCTTTTTTCGGGGAATTTAAAAAACCCCGGTTGGGTTTGGGGAAACCCCTAGGGCCTTAAAAAGGGGGCGGGTTTTTCAGTAAAAAACAATAAACTGAAAGGAAGGACGACACCTGAATTTACAAAAAAAAAGAGCTAGAGTATTGGGAAGGGTCTCCAAAAACCCTTTTTTAAAAAATATACACAAAAATTCAAAGAAAAAAACAAAAAAGAAGTGTGTATATATGTATATAAAACTACCTTAAAAAGAAAGAAAATTTAAAAAAAAACACATTTCCTAATAAACAGAACCCCGGTTTTTTAAAAACCAGTGGGTTCCCCCAAAAAAATGTAGAACCTTCAAAAACACCCTACTTGTCCTATTTATCCCTATTGCCTAACCACAGTGTAATCGCCCCGACAAGGGTATCCCCATCCATATGATGCCTGAAACACGCATAGTAAGCAGTATTTCCTTGCACTCTCTTTTTTGGGGTCTTCTGGAATACAAATAAAAGCATTTTTTTGCATCTCTTTTGTCTAGCTTCCCTCTATTGTTCATACCTTTCTGAATGGCGCTGGTTGAGCTGGTAATCGCTTTAAAATATAGGTTTTTTGTGACTTGAAGCTTAATAGGCCCTGCCTCTGGCAACAACACAAAGCCCGACCCGGGGGCTCCCCTTTTCCAAAACCCCTAGTTGTCATTAAAAACTGAGGGGGACATGTACGGGAACGGTCTAGCAGTAAGACATTCTTTGTTGCCCATAGCAACCAATCACAGCTCAGCTTTCATTTCACATAGTGCTCTGAAAACCCAAAAAAGGGGGGCCCAAATGGGTTTTTTTGGGGAACAAAGAAAGTTTTAGATAAGGGGAGTTTTTGTCCAATTGGGGGGCCCCCCATGTCTAACCCATTGGTTGTGTCATAAGGGCGCAGATGAGCTGACACAGAGGGAACCATAGGAAGAGGAAATAACGTAAAGAAGACTTACCAAAATCCTGATTTAGGATCTGATAAACCAGACTGAATTTCTCTTGGGCCAAATCACTGAATTTTTTTTTCCCGTTCGACTCTCTAACTTCTCCCCTTTTTTCCCAGCATCTTTTTGAAAATCTGAAAACCCGAAGGTCTGGGGCAGGGGAGTTTTTTTGAATCTTCACAGAATCCTCCACCTTAAGGAAAAAAAGGGGGCAAACCATTTATGTCCCGACCGGCATAGATGGTGAAACCGGGACTATGTAAAGAAAAAGTGTAATATATTTTTTTTTAAAGGGGGTTTTCTCAATAAGGGGTTGGGTTTTTAAAGTTAAAGTTTTTGCAAAAAACAAGTCCATTTGGGAATATGTTCCATTAACCCGGTCCTACCTATTCCTAGATAAACCCCTTGTATAGGCTGCACAGCTCCTCATCCGGGTATAGCCCCCAGACCTGTTTTATCTTTAACCGATAGGCTGCCCCGCACGGTTTCTATAGGGTACCCGACCTGGGTTCTATTTCAGGGCCCATTAGAAGCCAGTAAAAAAACGGCCCCCGAATTCAAAATGAAACTAAGAAAACGGGAAATGAATAAAAGGAATCAAATTTTTTTAAAAAAAACAACCCTTTAAAGCAAGAAGCAAATCACCCCCCGAATTTCCTTTTTTTTATGCCCCCGCGGGCCAGAGGGGTTTTACATGACCCAGGGACTCACCCTACAGTGTTCTTTGAGCAAGTCCTGCACTGTGCATAACACAGAGGACTAGTTTTATCTTGAGTTTTTCTTTAAATTCTATTTTGATAACTTTCATTTTAAAATGGCCTAAAATGCAAATTAATTTATACAAGTGGATTTCAAATTCAAGCAGATGGAGGGCCAGATAATTAATTGTACCGGAAACGGACTCCTGCAAATGAAAAGTGAAATACACAGTCGAGTCACATTATTATGACCACTTCCTAATTTCAACATTGGCAGTGTGTAGTTCATGAAGGAAGTCACAGGTACGCAAAGGGGATCCAACGCACTACAGTGGAGCAGTTCATTGCCAAGATAAACCAGAGGGATGGACTGTCACTGCATCTCCGCTAACAAAGTTGCAAAAGCAGAAAAGACCTCATTTTCACAGCAGTATTGGAATTGGACCTTCACTGATAGTACTGCTCTCTCTAAGGAGTCATGTTTTGTGCTTCATAAAACTGTTGGACCTTGGCGTGCCAGGCGAAAAAGAATCAGGAGAACTAACACACTGCATTCTCTGGACCTAGTCATCCTTGTGGAAGGTGCGCTCAACCCTTTAGGATGTGAATTCATCCTTGCAGATCCCACACATGCTGGGGCAGACGGGATCTTCCAGCAAAAGAATGAAATACAGAAACGTCCAACATTAGAGGAGCATGACCAAGGCTTACAAGTCATAGCCCAGCCTCCTAAGGGTATGTTCACATGGCTTATTTTGGGGGGCATTTCGCAGCGTACTGCGCTTAATACGCAGGCAATTGCACCCCATAATTACGGTAATCCATAGCTCTCATAGAGAACTATGAGATATTGCATGGATGGGGAAAAGATGCTTTTCTCTTGTCAAAAAATGATATCCTGCTATTCTCCATAGTACATTTCTCTATTATAACAGATATCACAAAGGTCAGATAATTACCGAGTCAGATCTATATCATTGTGGCTATTTATACCAGGCAAATATCATTGTAATCCAATATTCAAGGCTGGATCATGATAATTAGCAATTGACTTCCTAATAAATACTTGCAGAATGTTTTCGTATTACAGGCATAATAAGAATGTCTGTTTTGCAGTCATGCGAAAGCAGCCGTAGCTTGTAAATGACAATCTAAATAAAGACAATTTCAACAGGCCTGGTGTGGATACCAATGGCTTGAAAAGTTAATCTAAAACTATAATGACTTTGATTCCACAGGAAAAGTGTTAAAAAAAATTCATAAGCTTTTTTCCAGGGTTCTGTAAAAGGGGTTATCAGGGAGTTTAAAGATTTCATAGAACACTATAAACAGCATTTACATGGAAAAGTAAAGATATTCCACTATCTGGTCCTTCATGTGTTTCTTTTTTTTTTTGCCTCCTTATTCATTTATCATAAGATCAATGAAACTTCCTGCTTGTGGGAGTTTCAGTAGTTCTCCAGCATATCTTTCCTACAAGTCACAGAATCCATTGCAGTTACAATTTAGGATCTACCTGCACAATCCCCTAATCCTCCTAGTGTGGTTGAGTCCTGCTCTGTACACCCTTACATCATCATTCTCAGACATGTACACCTCATGCCGCTGCATCTGCTCCCTGGTTTCCTGCAGCAGGCTGTGTATAGTGCAGTCAACAGTTTGTAACATGGTAAAAAAAAACACATTCTTTTCTCATCCTATAATATCTGTAATACAAGTACATATATCATATAATGTGGTTTCTATATTTACATGAATGTGCTGTACAACTTTCACAACAAGTACACAGCTATCCTATCATTGTAACTCTGAAAGCTCTGGAGAATGTGGCATCACCCAGCTTTCCTGTACATTTGGATTCCACTACATCCAAGAAAGGGGGGTAACGTCACATCCCCCAACAATCATTTTTTTTAAATAAAAAGCAATGTGCCTGTGGAGAAAGGGGCACACCCTGCATCCAGTGATTGGGACAATGCTCATGAAATTTACTGTGCACCACACTAAAAAAGAGCATAGGCAACTTTTTTCTGACCACTGTGGATAATCCAGAGGCTTAATACACATCAGCCAATCAAACAATGCAATTTTTGACCAGGGGAAAAGTCTTTTCAGCAAATATATCAAAAAAAAACAAACACAATAATAAAGACCCTAACTCTACAGCTAGCAGTGATAGTCACTGTAAAAAACCCACAAATTTGTACAGTACACAACCCCCGGGCTTTGTAATGCTTTTTAACTGCTTTCATCCTAATAGTAATTGAACAAGCAAAAAACATTTCCTCCCTCTTATCACTCCTGCGGCCTGAACCGGCAAGAGAAATAACATCACTATATAAAGGCCAGACTTTCTCTGCTCAGGTCCACCCACTACAAGGATGTTTGAGTCAAGATTTCAAAAAATCCCCACTGATGATAAAATACATCCATTTAGCAGAAAAAAACATGGATCAATGGATGTCACTTTGACCAGGAAGTAGGAAGGAGGGAAGAAAAGGGGCTTTTTTGCCTGGTTTTTGCAAAAGCAAACAGGTAAAAAATTTTATTTTTCAATTCCAAAGTTCAAAATAATTAATTTGTAAGCTATATAACAAAAAAAAAATAAAAAATGAAAAAATAGATAGTCCCAGAAAACCCCTTTAATGATTTTTTTCTTACCTTCAGCTGGAGTTGGCGAACCCACACAATATTATTCACAACCTCAGGCAGGTTCTTGCCTGTGAGGGGTCCAGAGGAGTCCCCAGGAGAGCCATGACAGCGTGCTTCAAAGTCTGAACAGATGTCTAAAAATGACAAAAGGTTAAGGGCGTTTCATTAAAACAACAAAGAAAACAAGAAACTGAAAAATCTTAGAACATGGCACATTCTGGACTTTTTGCAGATTTCAGTATTAGCCTGCTAATGGTTTTAAAAGACAAATGTACTCTTGGCTTTTTCACAGACATTTTGCAGATGGAAAGAAGAAAGACATTAGGAAAAGGTCTCACGACCAGAAAATGGCAGATCTCCCCAAAAACCCCAAAAAAAAATTTAATGTATACACCATTTTTTTTGATGCTTAGTTAAATACCATATAAATTTTCGGGGTTATTGCACAGAAAAAGGTTCGCAGCACTTTAAATTACATGGCTCTACATACCATAAATAGTTTTAGGGACAACCTTTTTTATTTGAAAAACCATAACTATGGAAATCTGTTAATGGGGTTTTCTCAGTACAGGCATCTTTAGCTTTGTCTCTCTTGCAGCTTCAAATGAAGGGGCGGGTCTCTCCTTCCAGTAGGCATGTAGACAATGAGAACATAGACACAAACAGCAGCCATCACAGAAAGCTCAGGCAACCACTTTCATTTTCACATAACTCAGAGGGAAGTGAGCACAGAGAGTGCAGACAGCCAATCAGAGCAAAGAGGGTGCGTGTCCTGACCAGGGATGAACTAAATATCAAGCAGCCAATCACAGCAAAGAGGGCGTTACCCGAACCCAGGCTTTAGATTTAGCTCTAGACACTTGAAGATTAGTGAATAGCTGCTATACTATATGAGTTAGGTAATACAAACCAATTGCAAAAGTGCTTATTTTTACTGTCCTCATCATTACAGATATGATCTTTGTAGCAAGAAAACCCCCTTAATTGGTTCTGAAGCCCCAAAACATCACCCAGTTTAACAAAAAGTAAAGATTAAGGAAAATTGAGCAGATAAAACAAGTCCGAAAGAGCTGCTGGAAACTGGAAATCACTTTCTATATTGAGAACAGGAGCTTCTTTGGGACATAAGCTTTATAAACTATGCGCCAGAAAAAAAAAAAAAAAATAAAGATAATGGGGCCCTCACCTGGTGCTCAAAGGAGTTGCTCATGCTGGCACATGTAAAGAGCAGTACAGGACTTGCAGTACCGCACTACACTGTACATAGGCACTGCATGCACTTCACTAATACAGATGTTTTACAAGTTCATGATAACTGGTTAGATTTTCCAGTCAATCATATGTGCCGCAGATCAGCAGAGTCTGTGACATAGTAACATAGTAAGTACGGTTGAAAAAAGACTTGTGTCCATCAAGTTCAACCTAGGGTGGGGAAAATGTAGATGAAGGGAGGGATACAAGGAATTTTCAAGCTTTGTTTCCCCTACAGATGAAAAAAAAAAACATAAGGCAAGTACCAAATCTGCCTTAGAGGAATATTTCATTCCTAATCCCAAAACTGCCATCAGACTGGATCCAGATGTTTCATACGTCTACATAAGTATTAATATTATTTAGTTGTAAGTAGTTATCTAAGACTTTATTTTATCACTTACCTGTTCCTGCTGTGACCAACTCCTGGGGCGCCTAATCTACAGATTCACAGTTCTTCACAGTTCTCACAGTGAAGGCTTTTTCCTTTGGAGATTGAATCTTTTTTTTTTCTCCAGATGAAGGGAATGTCCCCTTGTCTTTTGAGGGGGTTTTACATGAAATAGTTTCCCCCCCTACATTTTTAGGGGCCATTTATATACTTGTATAAATTAATCACATCATCCCTTAGCAAGACTAGGTAAGTTTAATTGTTAACCTCTCCTCATAACTCCCATACACTTAACATACAATGGCCTAGGAAAGACCATTGTATGGTGAAAATACTGTATCCTGAGGCTACTATAAATTGAGGGACCAGTGTATAAGTTAATCCTGCTGATCTTCACTTCTGCTGCAGAACTTCTTTAACAGTAGAAGAGAAATTTTGTGATAATCAATGACTTGACACATAGCTTTTTCTTTACAAATAGGTTCTGTAGGAACTAAAGTACATACTAGAAGATCTAACATACCACTACTGCAAGATAGAATGAATATCAGATGTCACTTCTGCTGACCTGCAATAGTGCACTCAGAATGGCTCTGAATTTCATTTTAAAGGACACTGTAATTCTAGCAAAGATAAGTTTGACAGACTTTCATTATGATATCACAGTACGGAAACTTATCTCAACGGTTTCAATGCCTTCCAATGGCTTTTGCAACAATCTAAGAACAGATAACACGGAAAGCCATAATATCACCGTGAAATTAAACTTCGCTACATCTGTATTACTTTACATTACATTCTCCTATGTTTTACATACCAGGTAATTCCCTAAAAGAACTATGGACATCACATCAGCAGGTGGGGAGGCTTTTTCAATTTTTAACCCAAGTCCGTGCATTTCTATGTTATAGAAATCCTATGAAGCCATGGGGAATTTTTACATTCATTTAAAAAAAAAAAAAAAAAAAAGTGTTACAGGGGCTAGTTACTCGTGGGGAAAAAAAAATAAAAAATATATAATATACTGTGATAAGAAAACTCAGAAGAAAAAAAAATGTGATTCAAAATATATTTTGTGACCTATGGCTGTATATCATACTATGTATGTAATTGTGTTTATTCTCTGTATCTGATTGTTATTACATGCTTTAATAAAAAACTAATTGATAAAAAAGGCTATGGTAAGTTCACATGTACTGAAAAAAATTGGCTACAGAATTAACTGCAAATCTACAGCGAGTGCTTGACAAAATCAACGTGTCAGCTGGAGTTTGCTGCAGAATTATAACAGATTTCCCCGATGTTGCACTTGAAAAGGTGAAATTTCCAGTAAAAACCTGGATCATCATTAACATGGAAGCAGTACAGATAAGAGATTTGTAAAATCTCATACACAACCATTACACTGTATGTCATCTCTGATTTTACCAGTGTAAATGCAATGGTACAATCTTCAGTGAAACAGCAACATGTAAATTCAACATTAGGTTAAATAGGAAGACAAATGCTGTGGATTTTGCCTGAAGATTCGCGCAGTACAACACACGGAGATGAGAGTTCACAAATCTCATCTGCAAATTGTACAATTCTGTTTTGAGGAGTGAATACTTCAATCCACTGCGCATTCAGGTTGTTCTACAGAAAATGCACACATTTCTTGTGGGTTTTCCCTATGGATTTTGAAACCAATCAATTTTTTGTTATCTTCACATTCTGCAGGAAAATCTACATGTACAGATTTTTGTGGATTTGAGTGCAGCTTCTTTGCGAAAGACTTACCTTTAAACCCTGTTCACAAGTGTCAGATTTAACATGGAGTTTAGCAAGTATTCTGCACCAAACTCTGCATCAAATTTGACAACAATTCGCATCCTACAGATGTAATTAGGCTAGGTCCACAGAGCAAAGTGAAAATGGCGTCCAAAATCCGACAGCATTTTCACACTGCTGGACTGGACTGTGTTTTTTGGCGCAGGACTTGCTCAAAAATCAGCAGTCGGATTTCGTATTCCCGGCGGCCCAGTGTATTGGGGCTCCGGGAATCTGATGGCGGTCAGGCGGAATATACAAAAGGTTATATATTCTATCAGACGGATGGTGTTTTAGGTTTCCCTCAGTAAAAAATCTATGCTGTGTAGACTACAGCACGGATTTTCTATCGAGGGCTACACAGCACAGGTTACTTAAATACTTACTAAATATCTGCCAAAAATCCGACCCAAAATCTGCGCTGTGTAGACATAGCCTTAGGGTTTCTACAGTATAAGATTTTAGTGTGGATTTTTAGATCCGCATCCTAATTATTAGGAAACATTCTCCATAGGAAACCTGAATTAGCCCCTGAGTGACAATAGGGCTACTCATTATGGAAACCACATACGGCACATCTCCCTCGGATTTCTACCACAGAAACACACAACAGATTTTCAACCAAACATGTAAAAATACCATTACTCTGCAAACAGCTAAAAAGAAATATACAGTATAATTATTCCAGAGATAAGTAGTAACACAACAGCACTGAATACTATACCACAATCTGCACACCTCCACACACCAACATCCCTCTACCTCCCTGCTTAAACTTCTGAAAATTAGAAGTAGAACCAGGCTTACCTCCTGTCATATAGGGTGACCCTTGCTGCACCCAATTATACAAACAAAGCACGTCGGTTCACAACATTACCTTTAATATAGGCCACAAGTCTGGCCAGCAACGTTTCCCGTTCTAAAATCAGACGTTTCCTTATACTTGGTCTTTTCACCAGCTCTCTGTGTCTCTGAAAAGCTTGTAGAAGCTGGAATATAAATAAAACTGTATGAGTTCAATTAAATGTATATGTATTCCCCAACCTCTTGAATACAATCCCACAAAAACTGCCCAAAACCATTCAAGGGCTCTAAGCCTTTGATGGTACTATATAGAATTTTCTTTCACGCACCTCCAACATATGCCACTGTATAAGCATACATCCCCCATTGTGACCCACTAACATAATTAGAGATGGGCGAATTGATTCTCACGAAGTGGACTTCGGTTAGAAGTTCAGGAAACCTTCGGTTCTGCCCGCCGTCGAACTTTGGGGTACTGCGGGTGAACGAAGTGTGTTTTGAATTATAACATGGCTGCGAGCACATGACGTTACAGGGGGCAAAGCACTCTGGGAGGAAGAAGGGCATAGCCTGCATGACATGTGCAGAGATGAAGCCAATCAGAGACCGGCGGGATTCTGTGACGTCACCGCACTATATAAGTCCGGGCGCGACGCTGGGAGCTCACACTCCTCTCACTGTACTGATCAGGGAAGGTACTGTCGCGGCTGATAGTTCTTACTGAAGAACTGATTTTTATACAGCGATTTTTGGGGGGTGTCTCAGCTTGTCTCAGAGACTGTTCTCTCAAAGTTCTATTTCTGATTTTTTGGGGTATTGGATCTGAAGTCCAGTGTGCGTCCACTGCAGCTACATATACATTTTAATGCTATCTGCTCACAGCACATTGAATATCCAAGGGGCATCTAAGCCAGTTCCTGTTGTATTCATTTAAAGAAACAGCGTTTTTACAATACAAATACCACTTCATTTTTGGTTGCTCAATTCTTTTGCACAATTTACATCCAGGGGTTAAGCGTTGTTCTGCTGTTGTGGTGACTAAAAGAAACCGTCTGTTTCACCGCCAAAAAATACATTTTTCCTGTAGCCTAATTCACAAGCAAAGGTTTACAATTTTTTCTCTTGTTGTGAAGCGTAAAAAACACGCCATTGTAACACGCTACAAAGCCAGTAGTTTGTGGTTGCTCAATTCTTTTGCGCAATTTACATCCAGGGGTTAATTAAGCGTTGTTCTGCAGTTGTACTCAGTAGAAGAAACTTTCTTTTTCACCGCCACAGAAGAAATTCTGTAGCATAATTCATATCCAAAGGTTAATTAAGCCTGTTTGTGCTTTTATATTCAGTAAAATACAGTGTTTTTAAACGGCACATACAAGTCAATTTTTCCTGCCCATTTGTGGAGCGCAATTTATATCCAAGGGTTACCCAAGCTTGTTACTGGGTTCATTTGGAGAAATACTACAAATACTATATGAACAGAGGATTTAAACAAACAAAATCACTGCAAAAAATAATCCCTGTTAAAACATAACTTTTACTGGAATTGCTAAAATATTAATATCCTAACCCCTATATACTACCACTACATACCTAGATGATACAGCACACTGTGCACTGTCCGTCAGTGGAGTAATCGCCCCGACAAAGAGCGGCTCCGCTTTAATGACAGGCAATGTCACTACATGCGTGTATAAACACCTTTATGTCCCAGCTATCCCGAGGCGTGTCCCCCGTACTATGTTAGGGTTCATCAGGGGATTCTAAATTCGCGGTGGAAAAAGAACACGCTATATACAAAGCATATACTAAAAACACATGTACTTCCATTCAAGTTTGATAATTGAGTCGATACTTAACTTAGGTGCTGCCGGGTATAACGACGATGAATCCCGCAGCTCCTCTAGCATGCTGGCACCCAAGAGACGAGGGATACAGAGAAGGATTATCTCTGTCTCCCTTATTTGTCTTAAATGACCCGAAAATGTAAAATATACAGTTTCCCCAGTGTTTGCACATAGATGGTAATGATTTATGGCCCGTTTCCAGGTTCTCATTGCAGATTTCACTGCTCATGATTATCCGGCGTTCCGGTTATTAGCTGCGCATGTCCGGAATTTGAAATGCCATGTCTCTTCGGTTAGACGGCCGGAATCGACACTGCGCATATGCCGAAAACCGGCTAAACCACGCGGCGCCCGGCGTTCAGAATAGTACACTGCGCATGTCGGGAAAGATGCCGTTTCCTAACCAAACTCCCGGGTCAGTGCTATTTTTTAAAATCCCAGTTACCTTAGAATTCAGGTGTACTTCCAACTGTACTTACTGACAAAACAGCCACACAGTCAAAGGTTTGGGGCGAAATATAACGTCACTTCATTGCCATGATGTATGATGGTAAAAAAACAAAATGTGGGGGAAACATCTGTGATGATTTCACCAAGAAAAATTACATAGCATACTTGGTTTAACACGGGCTTAGAGCGGACCCAAAGACAAAACAACATACGGGGTACAAAAATCATTGTCTTAGCTGACATAAGTTATCAATCTGTAGGCAATAAATGAATTAATGAATAATTAAAAATATGATACTGATACATATTCATAGGTCAAGCTTAGAGAGTCAATAGTGGTCTCTGTGAAGAGTTGCGAACAAAAACAAAGCAAAGTGAACAGATACAAAGTAGAGTCTATTCAATAAAGAAACCGAATTGCAAATGTCTCATTTAGGCCTTTGGTTTGAACAGAATCCATACGGTAAATCAATTGGGGCCCTCCTTACACAGGAATTCGTTCTGTCCCATTCTCCTCCTCTGGGGATGGTCTTACAACTTCTAAAACCAAAAAGGCAGAGATTCCCATTCACCATTATGATGTTCCCACACATGTCGAGCTACTGGTGTGTCTCTTCTATTTCGTATGTCCCCCAGATGTTCGCCCACCCTCCTTTTGAATGTTCTTCTTGTTTTTCCAATATAATTGAGTGGGGCAGGGCATATAAAACATATAAAACACTCCTTCTGTCCTCCCAATTGGCAAAATCAGGGAAATAAAAAATTGCTTTCCATTTGAGGCACTTGTAAAGACTTGGTTTGTTGTAATATGGGCAGGTTTACACATCTCTGCCCACATTTAAACATGCCCATTGTTTCCTTTCTAACCATGTGCCTTGAGAGGGTATGGTGTATTGGGTGGCTATGGCCCCAGTCTATCTTTTAGGATCTACCCTTCCGATAGGTTATCGAGGGGGTTGGGGGAAAAGATATCCTTCTAGATCCTGGTCTAACATCAAGTTTAACCCAATATTTTTGAGGATATTGATTACTTCTAAGTTTCTATATCAAAGGTTGCCAACTATGGTGCTCTATTGGTTCTTTATCTACCTGGGGCTTACCTGTAATAGAGTTGTCCTATTTTGTTTTTGTGCATGCCTGAAGGCTGTTTCCCAGGACTTTTGTAGGATATCCTCGATTGAAAAATTCTCTCTCTCAAAATCCCTGACTGTCTCCTAAAATCCTCATCTCTGGAGCAATTTCTCTTGACTCTCAAGAATTGACCTTTCGGTATTCCTCTTTGCGGGTAATGGATGATAACTTCTCCAGTGTAACAAGCTGTTAGTTGCTGTAGGTTTCCTATTATATCTGTATGAATGTTACCATTCAGATCTTTGATAAATAAGCACATCCAGAAAAGTAAAAATTTTCCTGCATTTCAAATGTGAAGTGCATGCCGACATTTTTTTTATTGAGTTGTGCAACAAACTCCCCAAAATGACCCTTTTGTACCTTCCCAGAGAATGATAATGTCATCGATTACCTCCCCCAAAATAATATCTGGGGGGGCTTTGATCATTCTCCGGGTTGAAAATATCAAGGTGGCCTCCCCCCAGCCCCGGCACAGAATGGCATATGGGGGAGCGCAGGAGCTCCCATTGCAGTGCCCCCGAGCTGGTGGAAGGTCTTGTTGCAAAAGACAAAGTAATTATGCCGTTTTAGTACAAAAATCAAGTAGTCTAATGACAAAAGCATGTGAGCCTGAAATTCTATGCTTCTTGTGGACAAAAAATATTCAACTGCCTGGATACCTTTTTCATGTGGAATATTACTGTATAGACTTTCAACATCTATGGAACCCAATAATTTCTTCTTTATTAACGCTGATCCCTTTAGTCTACGCAAAAGATCTGAAGTATCTTTTTATGTAGGAAGGCAATGTAATTACGAAATCCTGTAAGATGTTATCAAATAGATCCCTACATTTTGCGTAATTGATCCCCCACCTGAAAATATGGGTCTACCTTTAAGTGGGGTACAGCCCTTATGGATCTTAGGGATCGAGTAAAAAGTCGGTATTTGAGGGTTAGAAGGCATCATAAATTTAAATTCTGTTTGTGATATAAGACAAACAAAAACAAAATAGGACAACTCTATTACAGGGTAAGCCCCAGGTAGATAAAGAGACCAATAGAGCACGCATAGGGTTTAACCTTTTATGATAGAACTTAGAAGTAATCAATATCCTCAAAAATATTGGGGTATCTTGATGTTAGACCAGGATTAGAAGGATATCTTCCTCCAACCCCCCCGATTAACCTATCGGAAAGGGGAGATCCATAAAAAGATGGACTGGTCCATAGCCACTATACACCAAAAACCCTCTCAAGGCACATGGTTAGAAAGGAAACCATGGGCATGTTTAAATGTGGGCAGAGATGTGTAGCCCGCCCCTATGTACAACAACAAGTCCTTTACAAGTGCCTCAAATGGAAAGCAATTTTTTTTCCGTGATTTTGCCCAAATTTTAGGACAGAAGGATAGTTTATATGTGTATATGCCCCTGCCCACTCAATTATATTGGAAAAACAAGAAGAACATTCAAAAGGAGGGTGGGCGAACATCTGGGGGACATACGAAATAGAAGAGACACACCAGTAGCTCGACATGTGTGGGAACATCATAATGGTGAATGGGAATCTCTGCGCTTTTTTGGTTTTAGAAGTTTATAAGTCCATCCCCTAGAGGAGGAGAATGGGACAGACGAATTGTGTGTAAGGAGGCCCCAAAGGATTTACCGTATGGATTCTGTTTCAACCAAAGGGCCTAAATGAGACTTTGTAATTCGGTTGCTTTATTGAATAGACTCTACTTTGTATCTGTTCACTTTGCTTTGTTTTGTTCGCACTCTTCACAGAGGACCACTATTGACTCTTTAAGCTCGACCTATGAATATGTATCAGTATCATATTTTTAATTATTCATTATATTCATTGATTGCCTACAGATTGATAACTTATGTCAGCTGAGGACAATGAATTTCTGTACCCCGTATGTTGTTTTGTCTTTGGCTCCGCTCTAAGCCCGTGTTAAACCATGTATGCTATGTATTTTGCTTGGTGAAATCATTCACAGATGTTCCGCCACATTAGTCTTTTACCATCATACATCATGGCAGATGAAGTGACGTTATATTCGCCAAGCCTTTGACTGTGTGGCTGTTAGTCAGTAAGTACAGTTGGAAGTACACCTGAATTCTAAGGTAACTGGGATTATAAATATAGCACTGATCCCGGGAGTTTGGTTAGGAAACGGCACCTTCCTGACATGCGCAGTGTACTATTCTGAACGCCGGGCGCCGCGTGGTTGAGCCGGTTTTCGGCATATGCGCAGTGTCGATTCCGGCCGTGCTAACCGGAAGAGACATGGCATTCTACTTCCGGACATGCGCAGCTGAACATCCGGAACGCCGGATAATCATGAGCAGTGAAATCTGCAATGAGAACCCGGAAACGGGCATAAATTATTACCATCTATGTGCAAACACTGGGGATCTGTATATTATACATTTGCGGGGTCATTTAAGACATATAAGGGAGACAGAGATAATCCTTCTCTGTATCCCTCGTATCTTGGGTGCCAGCATGCTAGAGGAGCTGCGGGTCTCGTCGTTATACCGGCAGCACCTAAGTTAAGTATCGACTCTTTATCAAACTTGAATGGGAAGTACATGTGTTGTAGTTTTATGCTTTGTATATAGCGTGTTCTTTTTCCACAGCGAATTTAGAATCCCCTGATGAACCCTAACATAGTACGGGGGAAACGCGTCGGGATAGCTGGGACATAAAGGTGTTTATACACGCATGTAGTGACATTGCCTGTCATTAATGCGGAGCCGCTCTTTGTCGGGGCGATTACTCCACTGACGGACAGTGCACAGTGTACTGTATCATCTAGGTATGTAGTGGTAGTATATAGGGGTTAGGATATTAATATTTTAGCAATTCCAGTAAAAGTTATGTTTTAACAGGGATTATTTTTTGCAGTGATTTTTTTTTCTGGGTTCATTTGGAGTCAAATACAGGGTGTGTATTTATCATATACAGATATCTTCATCAAACAGGGTCTGTACATTTTAGAACAAACAGTATGTCAGACAGAGAGGTGGCAGGCTCTTCACCTGCGAGTGGCAGAGGCACAAACATTCCAGGCCCAGGTCGCAGCACAGCAAGGGGACGTCGCAGCAGGGGTCACTCGGTGAGGCCACAACTGCCGCTGTCATCTAGCGGCCGTGTGTTGTTCAGCAACCCAATGGTTCTTGATTGGTTGACTAGGTCCTCCACTTCCTCCCAGATGACATCTGACAACCCCAGCCAAGAGTCGGTGGGAACGTCAGACACAACCCTTAGTTGACATGGCCCGGGAGCGGGTCAGTGGCACTCACCTGTCCTCAACCCGCCTCTGTCCCATCCAGTTTCCTCAGCCAGAGATCTACTATGTCAGGCATCCTCAAACTGCGGCCCTCCAGCTGTTGGTAAACTACAACTCCCATCATTCCCACTGTTATAGATAATATAAATGCATGATGGGAGTTGTAGTTTCCAAACAGCTGGAGGGCCGCAGTTTGAGGATGCCTGTACTATGTGGTCTGGGCTCAGCGCCACTATATAGCGAGGATGAACAATTTGAGGAGGGCAGTCAGCAGCTACTTGGCAGCGAAGAAATGGGGCCAATATCCCCTGATTCTTGCAGTAGGCGGCAAAGTATAGATGTTGAGAGTGGCATGGGAGGTCATGTTGTGAGAGGTCAGCCTCGGCATACCAAGACCGGTGATGAGGACAGCAGTGACGATGAAACACAAATAGATGATGATGTAGCCGACCGCACTTGGGAGCCGGGTGAGGCAAGGGCTTCATCATCGTCAGGAGAAGAGGGCATCAGCTTGCGTGTCAGGCAGCGGCGCAACAAGTGGGTCGTGTGGCCGTGAGTCAGCAGGGTAGCAGCAGTGTGAGGTCGGGAGCCAAGCGGCCACGGGGTAAAAAACCCGCTTTGCAGGTCCAACAAAGTAGCGGCACAGGGGCTCAGCGAGGCAGCGGCAGCAGTAGTCACGGAGCGTTGGCGGTAAAATCAGCTACTCGGCGGTGTGGCAGTTCTTTGCTAAGACACCGGAGGAGCCGAATATGGGTATATGTAGAATCTGTAGGCAGAAAGTGAAGCGTGGCCAGGGAGCTAACGTTGGCACCACGGCCCTGCGTCAACACATGCAGCGTCACCATCCGGTGGCCTGGGAGAAACGTGGCTCAGATGTGGTGGTCCATCCTGCCGCCGCAGCAACAGCAGCAGCAGCAGCAGCGCCCAGTGGCACGCATGCCATTGCAGCCAGTCAAGGCTCCACCACCTCTGCAGAAGGGAGCTGTTTCTCTTTGACATCTCCCAGTCCAGATGCTCCTGCTCCTCGCTACTCATGGCGCCAGCAGTCTTTGCGAGGCGATTGCAAAGAGACAACAGTATGCGTCCAACCATCCTAAGGTGCAGAAGCTGACCGTACTCCTGTCCAAGTTGTTGGTGCTGCAGTCCCTCCCTTTCCAAATGGTGGACTCTGCACTGTTCAGAGAACTAATGGCTTGTGCCGAGCCGAGATGGAGAGTTCCAAGCCGTAATTTATTTTCCAAAAAGGCAGTACCAGCACTTCATAAATATGTAGAACAGAAGGTGGGCCAGTCCTTGAGCTTATCGGTTTGTTCCAAGGTGCACGGCAGCGCGGACGTCTAGAGCTGTAACTACGGTCAGGGCCAGTACATGTCCTTTACGGCCCACTGGGTGAATGTGCTTCCGGCCCAGGCACACCAACAACTTGGACAGGAGAAGCCGCTTTCTCCTCCACGTTGTCAAACTGCGGCTCCTGCGCCAATGTCCGCCTCCTCCTCCTCCACCACCACCACCATCTCAGCCTCCACAAGTACTGCTCCATCATACCACATGTGTAGGGCACAGCGGTGTCACGCAATTCTACACCCGGCTTGCCTCGGCGAACGAAGTCACACAGGGGAGGAACTGCACCGCGTCATGCAGCAAGAAATCGATGTGTGGCGCTGGTGTCCGCGCTGCACCGAGGAGGGATGGTCCATGCGCCCTGCATGGCGCACGTGTTCAATCTGGTTGTGAAAAGGTTCCTGAAGTCTTCCACCAATCGTCAGAAGATTCTGAAAATGGCCAGGAAACTGTGCATGCGCTTCATCCGCTTCAAGCCAGGAACACCCTCCTCGAGTTGCAGCGGCAGAACGGCCTCCCTCAACACACTCTGATATGCGATGTTTCCACCCGTTGGAATTCCAGCCTGCACATGTTGGACCAACTGTATGAACAGAGAAAGGCCATTAACGATTTTTTGATGATCCAGGCGGACAGGAGTACTCCCCTGTGTAACTTTGATGTCAGCCAGTGGCAGCTCATGCGTGACACCTGCCGTTTGTTGAGGCCATTCGAGGAGGCCACGTTATTTGTCAGTCGCCAGGACTACGGGATGAATAACGTCATTCTACTGCTTCATGTCCTAGAACAGATGCTGAAAAATCTGTCTGGGCAGGGGACTGGAGACGTGGCGACTACATCTCGCGGCCACATGAGTCCGGTGGGGACTGAAATGGAGGAGGAGGAGGAGGACATTGGAGCAGAAGCATTGTCTGGTGAAATGAGTGGATTTTCTACCCAGGTGACAAGAGAGGAGGAGCAGGAGCAGCTGGAGGAGGTAGATGGAGATGAGGAAGACGAAGCAGATGACGCGCAAGCACTGTGGCAGTATACAGTGGAGATGGAGGCAGGGAGCCCCTCGCAGTCACTTGTGCAGATGGCCCGCAGCATGCTGATTTGCCTGGCTAGTGACAGCCGAATAGTCAGCATCCGGCAGAGGAACGACTTCTGGCACTCCACCCTATTGGACCCTCGCTACCGGTCCAAAATGGGAGCCTTTTTCACAGCTATTGAGAGGGAGGACAAACTCAAATACTATAGGGAAATCCTCTGTAGTCAGTTGGCCGCTGCCTACGTGCGGCATCGTCCCTCCTCTGACAGGTCTGATCGGGGGGGTTCTTCAGCGCTCACGTACTACTGCTCCATCAGCAGCAACCTAAGTCTGGAGTCACTGATGAGCAGCTTCCTTCACCCCCCTAGTGAGGAGGGCAGTCGCCAGCAGCAGCAGGACCTGGAGCAGACCGTGAACCAACAGGTGGTGGCCTACTTGGACAGCACTCTGCCACCCCAGTTAGAAGATCCGCTGGACTACTGGGCAGCCAAACTGGATGTGTGGCCGCAACTTGCCGAGTTTGCAGTGGAGAAGCTGGACTGCCCGGCTAGTAGTGTGGCATCAGAGCGGGTGTTCAGTGCGGCGGGGGCCATCGTTACCCCAAGGAGAACCCGCTTGTCCACGGGAAATGTGGAACGACTGACCTTTGTCAAGATGAATCAGGCGTGGATCGGCCAGGATTTCCACACACCAATGCTTTAGGCGTCAGACTACATCAGCCATCACCCAAACTGTGAGAAATGAGTCTGGGTTCAAACTACCTGCCTCAGCCACTATTCTGATGCCGCCACCCGCCTGATGCCACACATCTGCTGCCAGTTTCTCCATCTGCCACCAACCATCTTTACCAGGGACTGGTATTGCTACCCACCTCCAGAATGTGATTGTGCCACTGTCTGACCTCATGCTGCTGCTGTGGCTGCTGCCATGACCTCCACACTGTCATTGTGCCACTCTCTGACCTCATGCTGTTGCTCCTGCCGCTGTCACCTCCACTCTCTGTCATTGTGCCACTCTGTGGCCTATTCCTGTTTTTGCCACCTCCAGAATGTCATTGTGCCACTGTCTGACCTCATGCTGCTGCTGTGGCTGCTGCCGTGACCTACACACTGTCATTGTGCCACTCTCTGACCTCATGCTGTTGCTCCTGCCGCCGTCACCTCCACTCTCTGTCATTGTGCCACTCTGTGGCCTCCTCCTGTTTTTGCCACCTCCAGAATGTCATTGTGCCACTGTCTGACCTCATGCTGCTGCTGTGGCTGCTGCCGTGACCTAGACACTGTCATTGTGCCACTCTGTGGCCTATTCCTGTTTTTGCCACCTCCAGAATGTCATTGTGCCACTGTCTGACCTCATGCTGCTGTGGCTGCCCCTGTCACCTCCACACTGTCACTAATGTTGCCAGCTGTCGCTCGCATGACTTTATCAGGCAACATTCCCTCTTCAGTTTTTTGGTCCGTTTTGCCCTCTTAAGTGCCCAGGGAATTTTATAGTGAAGCGATTCTAAGAGCGGCGGCAGTCATGTGCGTGTCATACTAAAACACAACATTGTATGAAGACCAACCAAGCTCCCTCTGCATATTTAAGCATGGCACAACATTCTACAGCACCCTGCAGGCTCTCTGCTGCCTGGAAATAGCTGTTTTTTAACGTGATTCATCCCGAAGTAATTCGGAACGAAGTTATTTTTTGTTGGGAAATTCGGCGAAGTGAGCGAACCGAATTTTGAGAAATTCGCCCATCTCTAATCATAATAAAGAAAGCCTTTTGTTATGTATGGTTTCTTCAATGCTGAAAATAAATCTGTGCTGCAGAAAGTCAGCACTGTGTGCACTGCAACACGGATTTTCCATTAGGGCATGTTCACATGGCGTTTTCGGACGAGGTTTTCGGAGCGTTTCCTCGCCCAAAACGCTTCCAAAACGCCCCCCTATGTAAAACCCCATTGTAGTTCACACACAACAAGGTTTTTACACGCTTCTTTGGAAACAATGAAAAAGAAGTGTCATGTCAATTCTTGAAGCGTGTTGTAGGCGCGGTTTTCGGCGTGGTTTTTGTTCTGGCTAGTCATTTGTATGGGTGAAAACCTCATCGAAAATCTAATCCAAAAACTGATCAAAACCTCATCTGAAGAAGCATTTTTCAGGCGAGGTTTTGATGTGGTTTGGACGAGGTTTTGGGCGAGGAAACGCTCTGAAAACCTCATCCAAAAGCGCTGTGTGAACATGCCCTTAGAAACAATGTGAGGCGGTTTGCAGTTAGGTTTGGACACAGACTGTGATGCAGTTTCAGCACTGAATCAACAGGAATGGCAAGGTATGTTAATTTTGTTATTTTCTAAGATTGTCAGCAGTTTGCACAAAAAAAGAAAAAAACTTATGTCATGGGGAAAACCCTGCTAAGTCATGTGATTCCTACACATACCTGTTGTGGACTGTCGTGTGTTTCAGAGAAATAAGACTTCAGCTTGCTTGCTATTTTCTCCTCTGCAGGCTCAATTATCCTTTCATAATGTGAAACAGCAGCTCTCCATAAAGGCTGGAAAACATGAAATTGACTGAGTATTACCTCTGACAGTGCAGTGTGTTAGTCCTCAGACTCCGAGGCAGTAGTAGAATTCCTTCCTACCTCTGTATATGGGTTGTAGTGCACAGGGTTCAATCCAGCAAAAGGTTCAAATAATTTTCTGGAGCGCTGGGTCTGATCTTCCCCAGAGGGCAGAAAGTAGGATAACTTTTCATGCATCATCCTTATTGTAAGCACCTTCAGAAATCAGAATAAAAACTTTTTAATGGTCACACAACATCAGGGCAACCTGGGCTGAAGATAGATTAATAAAGAAAAACATACAAAAACTATTTATAAAATTAGATTTTGTATACCCGATTTGGCTTTGCTCACACTGCTGTACTATAGGTGTATGTGAATGCTATAGATTACAAAATAGGATTGAATCCTGACAGGAGAAGCAGGGAAATCTATTATTCTTACACAAAATCAAAGCACAACTACGTGAAGAAAGACTTAAAGGGAATGTGTCATCAAAAAATGACTTCATGTTTAACTCACCTTTTTATGTTAAACACATTTTTTAGGAATTTTTGGTTATGTTTTTTTTTAATTTTCCATATCATTTTCAGTATTTTTTTTTAATAAGTCTGAAGTCCTGCAATTTTCACTTTGGCCATTAGGCCTAATAATCATCTGACACTGTTCTGTTTAGAGAGCTTTTCAGCAGTGTGCTCATTATCAGTAAAAGCAGGGTCACACTGAAAGGAGACACCAATGTGTACAGATAACAGATAACCAGTCACAAGAGGAGATGTCACAGCTCCCCCTCTCCCCTCCCTTCACAGTGAAAACTCTCCTATACAAGTCTATGAGACAGAATCTGTCTTAAGAATCCTATGTGCATGAAGCTGCTGTAAAGTATCTCTCTGACTGCTGTTAAAGCAGTGCAAGCAAGAATGTCTTCCCCACAATCATATATAGACGGCCGAATAGAGAAATATACAAAACAGGAAATAAAAACGACAGAGGAAAGAATATGGATCAGGGGCCTGATTTAATAAGTAAGAAAAAAAAATTGGTGAAAGATTCCCTTTAACCCCTTAATGACCTTAGACGTATCCATACGTCCAGGTCGTTTGGGGGTTCACGCACCTGGACGTATGGATACGTCCTGAGGATCGCGCGAACTCTAAAGCAGAGTTCGCGCGATCGGCGCGGGGTGTCAGCTGTATATTACAGCTGACATCCCGCACCATCGGCCCCGACCCCGGATCGCTCCGGGGGTGGGGGGGGGGGGCGGATAACCCCTTAATTATCGCGACGATCGGGTCGCAATAACTAAGAGAGACGCAGGAGGAGATCGCTCCTCCTGCGTCTCTGTCGGCGGCAGCAGCGCACGGATCGGGCGATCCGTGCAGCTCCTGCCCTCTGACAGACAGCACGGAAGGCAGAGAATGCCTTCCGGGTTGTCTGTGACGTCACGATGCCCGGCCGTGCCCTGTGGGCATGGCCCGGCATCGTGACTGACAGTTGTCATAGGAACCAGTCATAGCAACAAGCTATGCACTGATTCCTATTGAATGAGAGATCTAAAGATCTCTCATTCAAATCCCCTATGGGGAAAAGTAAAATAAAAATGTGAAAAAGTGAAAAACAAGTAAAACACAAACACGAAAAATAAAATAAAAATACGTACACCGCCCTTTTCCCCTTTACAAACGCCAATCGCCCCAAAAAAGATCAAAAATAAATAAAGTACCCATATTTGGTATCGCCGCGTGCGTAACGACCTGCCCTATAAATCTGTCATGTTAATTAACCCGTACGGTGAACGCCGTAAAAAAAAAAAAAAAATCACAGAATTAAGATTATTGTTCATCCCGCAGCACATAAAATGGAATAAAAAGCGATCAAAAACTCCTAGAAACGCCAAAGTTGTACCAATTAAAACGTCAGTTCATCCCGCAAAAAAAAAAAAATCCTTATACAGCTCTGTATACGGAAAAATAAAAAATGTATAGCTCTCAGAAGATAGCGATGCATAAATATTGTTTTACACACTAAACACTTTTCTTTTTTTTTTAAAGTGCTTCAACATAAAAAAAACTATATAAATAGGGTATCGCCATAATCGTAGCGACCCAAAGAGTAAAGCTAACTTATCACGGATACTGCACAGTGAGCCCTGTTAAAAATAAAAATAAAAAACACTACTAGGATTGCAGTATTTTCTTCACCCTGGCCTCCAAAAAATGGATTTAAAAGCGATCAAAAAGCCTTGTCCCCCCAAAAATGATACTAATAAAAACGTCAACTCATCTCGCAAAAAACAAGTCCCTACACAGCTCCAAGCACAGAAAAATTTAAAAGTTATGGCTCTCAGACTATGGCGATGCAAAAACGTATTTTCCTGGTTGAATAAAAGTGTTTTTATTGTATAAAAGCAGTAAAACATAAAAAAAATATACTAATTGGGTATCGGTGTAATCGTATTGACCTGCTGAGTAAAGCTACCATGTCATATATACCGTACAGTGACCGCTATAAAAAATAAAAATAAAAAACACTGAGGGGGCGTGGCTTACCGCCGAGGAAGATGGACGTGTGATCCCTGCTCTCCTGAGCTGAACTGACCAGCCTGGGGGCAATCCTAATTCATCCTGGCGAAGGGACGCAGAAGAAAGAACCCAGCCACAGGGAAGACCTCAGAGAACCAGAGGAGCACGGACGGGCCGTTGAGGCGATACCTACGCCGGGTATCGCCATCTCCTTGTCCCCCACGGCCTGCAGCGAGGTCCGCACAGCTTCCGGCGCCGCTGCCCGGGCCACGGCAACACAGCGCGCTTCACCTTGGGGATCCCGCCTGCTTAACGCAGGAGACCGGCGGGCCGCGCTCGCAGCAGTCGCCTACCGGATCGCGGCTGCTGCGGCTGGAGAGTACCTCGGCATCGCCACGTGGGAACCCGGAAGCGCCGCCATCTTCAGTCGGGCGGCCCGGCACGGACTCCTCGCTGCCGACGGAGCGCTCCGGGCACACTGAGGAGCTGCAGCTCATCCCGCATTGCCTGGCTGACACGTTAAGGGGCCAGCACACAGGATCTCTGGATGCACAGCAGCGATCAAGCCCAGGTACAGGGTCCTGTTTGGAGCTCTCCCCCACACCAGTGCTTTTTCCTGTAGGCTTGAAAGGGGACATAGTAAAGGGTTCGCCCTCCCTTGATCTTCAGCTCTCCCCTTCTCTAAACCGTCTGCACGTCCTTGGGGCCCCACAATTCCTCAGCCCCCTGAAGCGCAGAGTGCTCCCTTCTCCACCCTTCAGCAGAGGTGGTCTGTTACCCTGGCAACAAGGACTTAAGCCGGATGTTCTTGGGCACCCTGAGGGTTCACAACCTGGGGTCTCTGCTTCACAAGCTTGCATAGCCTGCAACAGTTCTCTGCTTGCCAGCTCTTCCCCTGCATCTATTCAGGTGGTCTCTCCTGCCACAGTTTCTGTGTTGTCGAGCGGTATGTCCTCTAAAATGCAACCTATACCGAAGGAGCGTAAGAGCACCTCCACTCTGTCACCTCATGCTGCTACCTGGGTGGCTCCGCCTGACGCTGGGGACGCTCATTCCAATGATGATACTGCTCCCTTAGACCGTTGGGCCTCGTCCCCTGACTCTATGGACGATACTGGTGGCGCTGCGGAACCTCCCTTGTCCAGTACACCTGACTGGAAAGTATACCTCACATCTCTCCCTACTAAAGAGGACTTTAAACAACTAATTGCTGAAGTCAGAGCCTGTAGGGCCGAGATAGCCGCAGTCAGGGGTGATATTCGCCAATTAGCTGGTAGGGTGGACACTCTGGAATCAGCACATGATGACACCCGGCGTTACGTCTCGGATATGCAAGCCGCTATGGCGTCACAGGCCAAAATGTTGCGGGAGACCAACAAACACCTGGAAGATCTGGATAATAGGGGCAGACGGAACAACATAAGAGTTAGGGGCCTCCCGGAGGTTGCAGGCGAGGAAGATCTATATCAGGTTCTGGGGACCGTGTTTAATGGACTTCTAGGTGAGCCGTCTACTCACAACATCAAGTTGGATCGTGCCCATCGGGCTCTTAAACCGAAGGGCCCTGCTTCCCGTCCTAGAGATGTTATATGTTGTGTCCATGATTTCCAGCTGAAAGAAAGAATTATGGCTAAAGCCCGACTAATGCGCACAGTGGAACATCAAGGAGCCCATCTACAGATATTTCCAGACCTTTCTTGGATCACTCTGCAAAAAAGGAGACAACTGCGACCTCTGCTGGATATCTTGAAAGATCGGAATATAGCATATCGGTGGGGGTTCCCTTTTGCTCTGTTAGTGACGAAAGGTGGACGCTCTGCAGCTCTTCGGGATTATGAGGATCTTCCAGATTTCTGTGCCACTCTGGACATTCCTGTGCCTGACCTGCCCAATTGGGATCCTGTGGTTCCTCCCCCAGCTCCAGCCCCAGATTGGCAGCAGGTTCAATCTCAACAAAAGAGACGACGTCCTAGAGACCCCTCGAAGTCTCCCTCTCGTCGGCCGGCATTCGCAGGGACCTGATAGGTTGCTGGAGAGGGGATATTGAGGTCCCTTGCTGGTTCTGATTCATCTGGGCCGTACCGTGGGTATGGCAATTATCGACCTTATGTCTATTGCTCTTACTTAGAGTATTTCTTCCCTCAGGGTGTTAGATTAATTGTGCGGAAGCTGTTGCATTGCTGAGTTCTTTCTCTTAAGGTTATACATTTTCCCCTTAGCTACACTAGTTTTACAGCAGGATTGCCCCCTTCTTAATAGCCCACATGCGAGGCATTTTACACTAGTAGTTCAGTGTCAGTAGGAGTTTGTGTTAGCTAACTGTGTTCAATTAACTTCGGCTGTGTTCTATTGCCCCCTAGAGGCGGTAGTTAGTAATAGTGATAGGGTTATCCTCAGGATTTCTTAGTTCAAGTATTCTAGTACTTAGTGCCTCTCCGGAACTCTTATAGTTCTGGTTTCTAGAAGATGTCAAATTTATGTTGTTATCTGTTGTTTTGTATTGTCTTGTGTTTCCCTTTCCCTCTTGTTTCCACAGATGCCTTGAAGTGCTCCAGCTCTTTTTCCCATTGCAGATTGGTATGTTACATTAAATTTGTTACCTTGCGATCCAGCTATATAGTGGTTCTATGTATTACCTATCCCAATGGTTAAGATAAGGTCACTTAATGTCAAGGGTCTTAACTCTAACGCCAAAAGGCGGCTCCTACTCACTGATCTCAAACGGGAACCAGCAGATATTGTCTTTGTGCAAGAGACCCACTTCAATAAGGAGGGCAATTTCAATTTTGTCAAGCACTTGTACCCTGTACAATATGTTGCTTCTCAAGATAGGAAGAAGGCTGGGGTCGCCGTCCTAATCTCTAGGTCTTGTCCCATACAGATTCATACTGCGTTCTCTGATCCTGGGGGACGCTTTCTGATTTTGGAGGGTGTCCTGACTGGTACACCTATTACCTTATGTAACGCGTACCTACCTAACGCAGGGCAGCTGCCCTTCCTTAAACGGCTTCTCCTTCGCCTGTCGCATCTATCCCCCTCTTCGACTATTATAGGAGGAGACTTTAATCTTGTTTTCTCTGAAGTCTATGATAAGCTGCAATTACATCCAAATACTTCTTCCCGAGCTCAGCGTTGTCTCTCCAGGGGCTTTCGCCAACTGATACGACAGTTCAGTTTATTCGATTTGTGGCGCATACTCCACCCATCGGATAAGGTCTATACGTTCTACTCGAATCCGCACCAGTCGCACTCCAGGATAGACTATTTCTTCGGAAATGTGTTAGCTCTCCGAATGATGGAGTCGACCGAGGTGGGCTCGATTACGTGGTCTGACCATGCCCCAATCAGTCTTACACTGACGTCTGGGAAACATTCTTTGAGGAAATGCCACTGGAGACTCAACGAATCTATGCTTAAGAACTCTCAAACCAGGGAAGAGTTGCGACAACATTTAAAGGAGTTCTTTGAGATTAATATGGGCTCAGTGGGATCCGCGGCTGTCCTATGGGAGGCGCATAAAGCGGTGTTGCGGGGGAAATGTATAGCACTAGGATCTCGCCTGAAAAAAGATAGGGAATACCAGAGGAATGTTTGCCTTTCCCAGTTGAAGCTGCTGGAAGCTAAACTAGCAACGAACCCGACTAGGAACACTCTGCGTCAGATATTGAGTTTGCGATCAAAGCTGAAAACCCTTGCGCTGCATGTTACTGAGAAGTTGTTGGTTTTTTCACGTCATAAATATTATGAAAGGGCCAACAAACCTCATTCTTTACTAGCAAAAATGCTTCGTGATGAAACGGCCCAGTCCACCCCCTACACTATCAAAAATGGCTCGGGAATCCCGTGTTCTGACCCCGACACTGTAGCAGGCCTTTTCCATTCCTTTTACACTAAGCTATATAATATCCCAGAAGGTTTGCCTTCGGACCCCGGAGAACGGGAAGCCTTATTACAGGACTTTCTTTTGTCCTGTAACCTTCCAAAGCTTGGCAGTAACGACGTGGCCTCGCTGAATCTCCCGATCACTGAAGAGGAGATTGTGGATACTCTCAAAGGCTTGCCGTCAGGAAAATCTCCGGGCCCAGATGGCCTTACCTATCTCTACTATCAAATATTTCAAGCTCAACTGCTACCCACTATGGCTGCGGTCTTTAACTCTTTCATGAACAGGGCTACGGTTCCACCCACAATGCTGCACTCATTTATCACCGTGATACCTAAACTTGATAAGGACCCCTCGGAGTGCGCTAGCTACAGACCCATTGCTCTGTTAAACGCGGATTTAAAAATATTTACCAGACTTCCGGGGGCGGGGCGTTTGATACGGCCGCATCTTATGGCTGCTCCTGCCTGACTCTCGCATCAGCAGGGAAATCAGAGCCATCCCGTTCACCAGAACTATCCAAAGAAGACCCTGTGGTCCCTGAACGGTTGAGGAGCGCGGGAGCCAAAAATTTTCAAGCCCCGAAGTCCGGAGGCGGAAAAGACCGCTGAACCTGCGGAGGCCGGAGGGCCCCTGTGAGCTGCAGCAAGCAAGGGACGGCGGACCTGAAAAGACACGGGCTCCGCTGAAACCTCCAGAGTACTCTAATAGCCGAGAAGTGCCTTACCTCGCTGCTGAAAGTCCCCGAAGCTCTGGCACTGGAGAAACTACCCAGGGCTGATTAGCAGTAAAAGCCCGCGAAAATCTCCCGCGACGAGTGAGTGCCGGGCGCCATCTTGGCAACACCGCAAATTTGCACCCGGTGGAAAGCTAAACGGACTTCCCAATTTCCCAGTGCCTGCCGCATTCCCTGCCCAGAGAAATGCGTGGGAGGCAAAGAAACCGTAAAGGGCACGCCGACTGGGTGGCTCCCGGAAAGTTGGACGCACCATCGACCCTGCTCCTTGAAAAAACCCCGGAGGGCTTGATAACCAGGACAGCTACCACCGAATAGACCCCGGGGACACGCTGGGGCCCGGGGGTGAGGGGGAAACGGGGGGAGCCGGGCAGTCAGGTGATCCTTTTTTTTAGGTTGGTAAAATCGGGGGCCCCCCAATTATTATACCTCCTGGACGCTGCGCATTGCTCCCCCGTTTGGGAGTTGAAAGGGCAGGAGGGGGAAACACTTAGCAGAGCCCAAAAAACCAAACCCTATGCCCCATAGGATCGCTCCCCTCACCCCACCCCACTAAAGAGGACTCGCGGGCCCCTTTTCCCTTTGGGCCCCCGAACAGTGACCCTTCTCTTAAAACCGGGGCAGGGGGAGGGCCGGGCCCCTGAGGCTAAAGGGGCCCCAAAAAAAAACACCTTTTTCTATACCCCGGGGACCTTTGCAAGTCGGCCGCAATTTGCCTCTGAAAGACAAGGAAAGACAGAAAAGGGAAATTCTTTCTATCTTACCCCTGTTAGAGCACTCATTAGCAAGATTAAGGGGACGCCCCTCGGACTTTTCCCTGGGAATTTGAAGAAATCTCTTTACCCCCCGTCAAAAAATATCCCACTGTTACTAACAAAAGGAAAGAACCCCCCCTTTTTTAGTGAAAAACCCTAAACCCACATGAGGGGGGTTCTTTTGTTTAAAAAACCAAAACGCAGGAAAAAAGACGGGACATACGCCTACCCTAATCCCTAGTTTGCTCCCTTTCTTTTTCCCTGAACACTGCCACCGAGAGAGCAAGCAGGAAAAGTTTCAATCTTTAAAGGGGTTAATCTTCTCCACTGAAAAAGTTTTTTTAGATTTTTAATGGGGGTCGGGGTTTATTGTCTGACAATTGAAAGTATTATAACAAAAACCCCACAAGGAGTTCTAAACACCGAAAACAGAGGGGAGAAATTAGTACTTGATGGGCACATTTTTAATGTCTGATAGCCCAAACTGTAAGATTTTTTGTAACTTAGGATTTTGAGGGACTCCCATGAAACCCTTGTTTTCTTCACCAAAATTGCTTTCGGTAGAATGTGACGCTTACGGGGCAATAAAATGGGAATTTCTTTTTGCCCAAATTTGCGATCCCCCCTGGGGATAGTTCCTAAACCAACCGGACCGCTCATCCCACCGCACACAGAGGGAAACGCAACACGGGTGCTGTCCCCCAAGTCAAAAATTACTCCCCCCCCCTGAAAGGCGGGGGGGAGTAGGGACAAATCCCTTGTAAGAAAAGGGCAGGACACACCAAACAGAGTCACCAGACCCGGCCCTCACAATCCCAGAAATAACGTAAGTCGTGAAAGGGAAAACCAACACCCACAGAGACAGCGAAAAACACCGCTGGGCAACCCACCGCAACCCCCGGAGGGGCCCCAAAACCCCCCCCGGGGTTTCACAAAAAGGGGCGTGCAGGCCCGGAAAACCCAACGACAAAACAATACCAACCCGGGGACATGGAGGACACTCCATTCCAGGGGGTTAAAATGGCACGAGGGTCGGGAAATTTTAAATTTTTCCCAGTATGGATAGAAAAATTTTGCCCTTTAAATAAAAGGCCCCCGTAAACGCAGTTTCTTGCCCAAAATAACTGCAAATTCAAAAAAAAAGGGGGCAATTAAAACCGGGGGAGCGGTGGTCGAGGGGAAGACGTAAAGGAAATAGGGGACACTACCACGAATAACCATCAAAAAATTGATGACGGGCAACAAAATTAGAAATCTGGAAATGGGGAAAAGGCAAATAATTTAAGATTTGGGGGGAATCCCAGCGTTAGTCCCGCCTGACCAGCTACTTTTATATCTAGTAAAAGGATCTGGCCCGAGCCCTGGATTTGGACCCCCCCCCCCCCGGGATCCCCTACTGTTGAGCGAGTCCACCGGAGGGGCCCCCCGCGGGGAAACAAAGGGGGAGATTCGACCCCAAAGAAAACGTTTCACAACTGGCCCAAATTAAGGGAAAAAATTTCAAGGGGTAAGGCAAAAAAGAGGGGTTCCAAGGGGAAGGGGGCCAGGACCCTTTTAATTTTCAGGACTTCTCCGAAACAGGTAGTCAAAAAGGGAAAGCCTTTCCCACTGAAAGAAAGGGCACCCTTCCACTACCAGAATTTTTAGGTTAATTTTGTATACCCACCCAAACGGGAGGGTACTGGGAAAAACGGGCAGAGGGGAAACATAGGGAAAACACCAAGGAACAGCTAGGGGGTTCCTCCCAAGGGGATTGTGGATTACCCCCAATTTCCCTTTTTTGGGAGTTTAAAGATTGGGTAAAAAGGGATATAATTTCACGTTTGACTAAAAAAACCTGAAACTGACACAAGTGGAAGATAGAAACAATATTTTTGGGAAAAATATTTAAACCTAAGGTTACATGGAGCCTTAAAATTTTCATGTTGCCCAACCTTCCCTTTTTTTGTTTATTACTGGTTTTGTTAACAAAAAGGGTTTAATTTTAAAACCCTTTAGAAGGGGATTGCCCCAGCCCGGGAAACCGCCCTCACCCTGATTTTAGCTTTTGAAAAAAAAGGGGAAATCTCGCCCCCCCGTGGGTAGGTTTGGCCAGGGTGTTTCGTTGGGACGCCAGGGGGCCTTTACTACATTTTGGAACATTCTCCGGTATTGCTCTCCCCTTTGGTGATCCGGGATGAGTAGCAAAATTATTGCCCCAAAATGGGTACAGTCCCCCCCCATTTGTTGAAAAAAAAATTCTCATGGAACACGCGGGGATTGAATACCCCAAAAAAACGTAGAAAAGTTTTCCCCCACCCCAAGAGGCTGAAGGCTGATTCACCCTGCCCCGGGAAGACGCAACGGGAAAATGATAATTATGTCCCACTTGGGAGCCCCCTGGTTTTACCCTTTCCCAATAGTGGAAAAATTATAAGCCCAAAATCAAGGGGTGTGGGGTTTAATTTTAAAAAAGGCCCTATTTGCAAGGTGTTGGATCAGCACGCTGAGTAGGGGGAAACGTTTTGTTTATGTTAAGATACAAATAGCCAAAGCCATTTTCATTTTTAAAAATATATGCACCAAACCCGGGGCAATGACCTTTTTTTTGCAGAGGTTTTGGGGTTTTTCGGCCCCAGAGGGACCAAAACAAATTTAAATTTACAACTAGGGGATTTTTTTTTGGCCCCAAAACCCTACTTGGGTTTGGGTTTCGGGGCCCTACACACCCCAAAGAGTCTCCCCAAACCCCATCCTTTCTTAATGTTTAATAGATACACGGGACTTTCTTTGATACTGGGGGGGGACACAAACCCAACAGACAAGTTTTTCACTTTTAAATTCTCAGGGCATAAAACTCTTTCTCCAAATAGATCTGGCAGGGTTTTCCCAAAATTCCTTATGCTAAAGGTGGTAATTCGGACATACACCCGACCCGCCTTTCCCCGATCATGCCCCCATAACCCTTTTAAAGTTTGGGCCCGGGGCCCCCCCTTTTTCTAACAATAAGACGTGGGGGGTTCCCGGGTTTAAACCTCTATGAGTCGGGAGGAATTCCGGGATTTCCCTGAAATTTTTGGGAAGGGAATACCTGAAAAAAAAATTAATATCCAGGGAATCTAATACCCTAAACTGGGCTCGCTGCAAAAGGCGGTGCTTAGGCAATTTTATCAGTTATTTAAGCGAAAAAAGGAGGGAGTCAAAGGGACAAACCAAAATTCTTCGGGCGAGACTCGGGGAGCCCCAAAAACGCAATCGTCTCCCCCTTCCCCGCATACAAAAGATCATTATAGAGAGGCCAGGGAATTTATTTAAAAACCCTTTTTTTGCAAGGGCGGGCAAAGTGGCATGTCAGGGCCCCAAAAAATGGGTTTTATAGATGGGGAGGAAGACAGGGAGAAATATTAGCCGGGAAATAAAAAAAGACAGGGAAGCCTCATTGTCCATAGCGCAATAAAATCCCCGGGACTCGGGCCGTCTGCTGACAAACCCCGGAAAAAAATAAACAAGCATTTTTAAATTATTAAAACACTGTACAGGGCAAAACCCTATGATGAAATCCCCGACCTCCACCTTTTAATGGCTTTCATCTGCCGGGTAAACAAAAGGGGAAGGGGTTTTGGATTTGGAAGGAAATTACTGAGGAAGATTTCGCCCAAAGCCATATCTTCCACCCCCAATGGGAAAAGGGACCAAAAAGGGGGGGGGGGGGGGCCTGGCGGGTTCTCGGGCCCAACTATAAGATCCTGAAAAAAATTTGAAATTGCCCCGTATTTGAAAAAAATTGTTTAAAGCCATTTTCCCCCATCACGGAGGTGGGGGTCTTTTCTCGAAATCCGGACTTTCTTTTAATAAATGAAACCGAATTAAAAACCCCACATTTTTTAACGGGGCATATAGGGGGAATCTCCCTACTTAATCACGATTATAAGTTGCTAGCCAAAATTATAGCTAATAGCTTCCAGAAATTCCTACCAGATATCATCCACCCGAATCAGACGGGATTTATCACGGGGAGACATTCTGTCCGGAATTTTTGGGGGGTGGCGCCGGGGCATAATGGGGGCTGGAAGTAACACAACAGACTCTCTGTTCTGAGCCTTGACCCGAGAAGGTTCACAAAGGGCTCATTGGGCCCTTCCTTTTGGGGGCCACCCTGGCCCCAACGGGGTTTTGGTCCTACTTTTCTAACTTTCCTGAATCCCCCCTCCCCTTAAACTGCTCCCCGACCTTATTACTAATTTGGGCCCAATGTCTCAGCCCTTTTGATTGTTTTAGGGGAGTGAGACAAGGGATGCCCCTTATCACCCCATTTTATTTGACCTCCCCAAAGGGGCCCCCTGTTATATAAATATCCCAAGCCCAAAAATTTTCCCGGGCATTGTGAAAGGGGTGGTAGAGGGGGCGGAAAAATGACTGCATATGCAGATGACCTATTATTGATGGATAGCGAACCCCAAAAATTTAAAAAAGTGTAGCCCCCATAAGGAAAAAAGGGGACTCTTTGGGTTTGAGTTAAAGTAGCAAAAGCGAGGGTCTTTCTTAAAGGGGCCCGGGGGGGGAAAACCCCTGTGGGCAATGACCCCTTTAGGAAAAAGTGGTGACCTCCTCCCTTAAGGGATTTGGCGGGGTTTTCTTACTAGAAAACCCTTTACAAAATTTCCGGGGGTAATCTCACTTTAAAAACATTTTTTGGGTGGGACCGCCTCTGGGAAATCTTGGGCTGGACACCCTTTAACTTCATGGGGGGGGAGCCCCAAATTTTATTAAAAGATAGAATTTCCTGGGGGTTGTACCTGTTTTGATGTTGCCAAAACTATTTAAACCCCCAAAACGGGAAAAAATTTTAAAAAGCCATGTATCGCACAACATTGGGGGTGGGAAAAGGGCGCGAGTCCCATTACATATACTGTGGGCCCGCCAAAGGCAAATGGTGGATCGGCTTCCCTAAAATAAGATTAAACAACCCGGCGGAAAGGGCAGGTACATACAATTGGATCCAGGGCAATGAGGTTTTTTCACGAGTAGTTGAAAAGGGTGGCTCTTATTGCCCAACAAAAACATTGTTAAAATTTTCCCGGGATAACCCCCTTTGAGAAGATCCCCTTTCGGGGCTTCGCTCTAACGTCTTTTTTGTGCCGGTTTGGAAAACTTGGAAAAAATAAGGCGACAAAAAAAATTCCCTCCCTTCTCGGGCCCCTTTTGTCTTGATCTCCCAAACCAGTTCCAGGCCCGGGAACCACATACAGTGTTCACTAGGTTACATTTGGGAAGGGCTTCAATCTGTAAAGCCTGGAAAAAATGCTCAACCCCGTCGGCCGCCCCTTCCCATGGCGAGCTGCAGCTAATATACCCCTCTGTAATATCCCTTTTTTTTAACAACCCTTTAGGCTACATTATTGGTGTCTGTGCTGCGACCCCCTGGAAAGGGTGGGGCTGGGGGCCCGGGAATTTTAGCAAGTCAAAAGTTTCCCCCAAATTTCGGGGGGACGTTTCCCCACCTCTCCGTCCATTTACAGAAATCCTGGAAACCATAGACTAAAACCTCCGCTCCATCCAATTTGCGAAAAATGGGGGAAAAAAAAAAGGATCTAACCTCGACTCGTATCTTTGAAACAATGCAAAAGCACCCATAAAAACCTACCCTAAAAACCGGGGAACAGAAAAAGGACATAAAAGTGGCACATAATGCTTTTCCAACAAATATTGGGAAAAAAAAATTATCCCAGAAAACAGCTGTTTTTAAGTTGGTTTTCCCCTGGAGCGGGCCGTACCCTTGCCCGGACTGCCCGGGGGTACAAAAAAAACTGGGGCATTTTTTTCTTTCTTATAAAAAAATGTCTTGTTGAGAATTTGGGTGGCAATGCCGAAGGGCACCTTTTTGGGTGGGTGGGAAGTCTCAAACCATCGCGAATGGAGGGCCCGTTTTTTCTACAATATTTTAAACCCCGGGAGCAAAAAAGGCTATATTGGGAGGGATGGCTACAGCAGGGGCCCGCCCAAAACCCTTTAAACGTTTTTAAAAAAAATTTTGGGTTTCCCACTCCGGGTGGGAAGGGTAGAAGCCCTTTTAAAAAACAAAGAAAAGAGGGGGGACAGTTTCTTTCAACTCTGGGGTAACCCTACTAGGTATTTTCCACCCAGGGGAGATTCACTTTCGTACATGCTTTTTTTAAAAACTTTTTTGGTATTTACAACAGCCCAAAACGGGGAGGGGGAAAACCCGTGTAGAGAAACTGAGAGACGAAGCCCGGGGAGAGTCGTCAAGTCCGAAATGCCCGGACAAATTTGGGGTCAAAGATAATAGACTAATTTAATTTCACAATCGGAAAGAAGTTTTACAATATTCGGAACTGTAGATAGTCCCTAGATGAGGGAAACCCTTTTTGCAATAAATGCTACATGCTTCTAGCGGAAAACCAAAGGGAATACTTTTTAAAATTCGATGGCCTTCCCGGGGGGGGGTTTGGGGAAAAAAATGGATGGGGGGGGGGTCAGGACAAGAGCAAAAAGGGGGGGAGGGGAGGGACAGAGGGGTCCTGGCAGGGCGGGTTTCCCCTTTACACTGGGCGGGCTCGGGGGGAAATGCCTTTTTAAAGAAAAATTCCCAAGTTTTGAGGAACTTGTTAAACTGATTTGTTCAATGTTAAAATTTAAGTTTAGGTAAATTTGGGAAAAAAGAAAAATGAGGGCTGCAAAAAGAGGCCTGTACCCAAATATCTTAAATACTTTCATTGGGTTGGAAAAAAAAAAAAAAAAACCCAAAAAAAGGAAATGTAAAAAATTTTTGGGTTAAAATTATATGTTATCCACAAATGACGTAAATGTTGAGAAAATTTTATCTTTGGGATTTTTGGGTCAGAGTTTGGGGTTGGGATAACCCTTTTATGCAGTTTTTAATAAAAAAAATTTAAAAAAAAAAAAAAAAATATTTTTCCAAGTTTTGGGAAACAGGCTTTTCTTTATTGCCCCCGTTTTGGTTAAAAAAAAAAAAGATCAGGTGGGGTTTGTTCCCTGTGGGGAGGGGGGGAAAATAATAAACCCGAAGAGGGGAATTTGACCTGATTGATATTAAAGAATAGGGGGGGGAGACCCAAAGCTTCCTCAGTTTAAAAAACCCAAAAAACCTTTGATCGCCTTAACTGGGGCCTTTATGTTTTACACTTTTAGAGCATTTGGGATTTGTGGTGTTGTTAGGGCCTCCGAGGGCTCTACTCTCACCCTTCTTTTTTTTTTTTTTTCCCACTAATTTGACCCCCATGGCCCCATCGCAACCCCTTGAAATACAAAATTTGGAAAACCGACAGGGTGCCCTTTCCCCCGTTGTTTTTTTAAATTTGCATTGCCCCCGGGCTGCAGAAATTTAGAAAGAACATTTTAAACATTGGAGGTGTTAAGTTTAAAAGCCCACAAATTTAAGATTCATTTGTAGGGCAGTTGATGTTCCCCTCAAAATTAACTAACCCTATGGTCCCCCTTTCCAAACCCGGGCAACCCCCTTTTAGTCAAATTTGGAGTTTCTATCCGGTTAAAAAATTTTTTTTTAATCCAAGACGGAAGCTATGCCAGTGAAAAATTTCTGGAGCGCCCTGTCTCTACAAAAGGAAAATTTCCCAAAGTATCGATGGGCAAAAAGAGAGGTTTGAGATATTTTGGGGTATTTTTTAAAGCCAGTCTATACCTCTCTTTTTAAGCACAATTTTCCCCAGGTTGTGGTGGAGATAAAGGGGAAACTATGGATAGGGGGAAACCCAAGCTGGCTCTTTCTTTATTGGCCGATAGCGCCTTAAAGGGACCATTCCTCCGAAATTGTTTTTCCCTTTTTTCAAAACCCTTTGGGCCCTGTCCCGGCCCTCTAAAATTTCCCTTGGCTTTTACAGTCAGATTGACCCACTTTGCCCGGGGGGTAAAAAGGGAAATAGGATCTCCCGGAAGTTTGGTTTGGGGGGGCCGGGGGGAAATGGGGTTTTGGCGATGCCAGATTATAGAAAAAATTTTAAAGGGGGCGTCAGTCCCGGGCCTTTCCATCATGGTCCGGTTATTTGTTACTCCAGGGGGATGGGGTGGGAGAATTTGGGGTTTGGGCTCCCATCATCCTTTTCCCCTATTGGGGGGCCCTATACTCAAAAAATTGGGAACGTCCCCCTCCTACATTTCCAAGGGACCCTAAATAAAGATATTTGGAAGCGTTTGGCTAAAAAAAAAATATGGGTTGTGTTCTGATGCCCCCGCAATGCCCTCATTTTTTTTAAAAACCCTTTACGGGTTGGAGGGAAAGCCAAAAGGGGAAACCCGGGGAAAACCCTGGTTTGCCCGCAGGTTTTTTCGTTTTGCGGGAAAAATTGGTTTTAATCAAAACATTAAATTTAAAATTTTTTTGATGTTTTTACTTTTCCCGCCAAAATAAATTGCCCTTCGGCCGCCTTTTTCCCTCCCTTTCAGATCAGACATTTTTATCTCTCTATCTTAAAAACCCGGGTTACAGTGTCCCCCCCCACTATTTTTAAAAAAATCTGTGGGAGCAGGTTTTTTCCGACAAAGGGGTTTGATATCCGAAAATATACAATTTCCCTTAAAAAACCCCCTCGGGCCCCTCCCCTTTGATCCCATTTCAATATAGGGGTTAAGGGGAGGATTACCCGGGGGGCCCCCCAATCCCCAGAGCCCAACCTGGCAGTGTTTTGGGAAAACAGGCCCCCCCGATCGTCTGCTTCGGGTCAAGTTAAAAAAAAAAACCAGAACAAGTTTTTAATGTACTGGTATCATTTCCCGCCCTCCCTGCTTTAAGTTTAAAAAACCTAAAAATTCCCGGACTGTTGTGGAGATGTGGGGATCCGGGAGGGACTCTACGCATATATTTTGGGACGCGGGTTAATAAGGCCACTTTGGAGCCAGGGGCCCGTTATTGGTGTGGACATTTTCTTTAGGTTAGGGGTCCCCTTTACAACGAGCCTTTCCTTCTTAATTTTTCCCCATGCCCCTTAGGGGGTAAGGGGGTGGGCTTTTTCTGTATTTTGTGACGTACCAAATGTTTGTTTTCAAAATTTTTGGAAACAAAAATTTCCCATTTCCCCCCCAGAAGTGTGTGTCTCCGTGTACAAGAGGTTTTGCGTATGGAATACCCATGCCTTGTCTCTTGATCGCTGGACCCCTTTGACCAAAATATGGAAACCTTTGGGGTGTTTTTTGTATTTTACAAGGGCTTTTTTAGGGAAAATACTACAGATTTGGGTTGGGGGTTTCGGGTTTTAGCTTGGGAAAATCCCTTTGTCCCTTGTGTGTCTTGGGTTTTTGCTTTTCCCCCCGTCTTGTTTGTTGGGCTATGTTTTTTTTTTTGTCTTCTTTGTTTTAAAAGGGCTGGGCAGTTTAAGGGTTTTCTTGGGTGTTACTTAAAAAGGGTCTCAAGCCTGTTTTTTTATAACAGCAGTCATAGTGTTAAAATTTGAATTTTTTATTTCGGGGGTGGGGTACCTTTTAATGGTTTTTTACAAGGTTTTTTGCACCGGTTTTGTATTACTTGTTAATTTAGCCCTGGGGTGGGGTTTATGGTTGTAAAAACTAATAAAAATGTTAATATTTAAAAAAAAAAAAATAAAAAAAAAACTACCGATTGCTGTATTTTGTTCAAAAAAATCTCGGAAAAATTAAAATTGTGATAAAAAGCATTTTTGGGAAACCCCTTTTGGTTCAATTTTTTTTTCAAACTTCAAATTTAAATTTTTTCCCGCCTTTTTTCTTTAAAAAAATTTTTGAATCCCCCCCTGTGGGGGGCTTTTATACTCAATGCACCCCTGGTTTTATTCATTAAGGGGGGTAAGTTTCCAAAATTGGTCTTTTTTAGGGGGGGTTTATTAAATTTTAGCACCTAAGGGGGTCCCCAACCTGAAAAGGCGGGCCCAAAAAAAATTTTGGGATTGAAAATGGACCCCAAAAAGTTTTAGTAGGTGCTCCTCTATTATGGGGTTATGGGGAGGCAAAAAATGACTGGGGCCCCAAAAGGGGATCTCTCTAAAAACGGCAGATGGGGGGATTGATATTAAGGGGATTTATAGTCTTTTTATGTTTCCAGTGAATAAGGATAAATATTGAAAATCTGAAAAAAAAAAGTGAAATTTTGAAATTTTTACCTTTTTTTTGCTTTAATTTTTGTGAAATTCGAAGGGGTTATAAAAACTTCCTAAATGTTTGAAATCTTTAAAGGGGGCTAGTTTTCAGTGGCATCACTTATGGGGGTAAAATGGGGCCCCCTAAACCCCCGTCAAAAAGGGGTTTGGCCCCAAAAAAAAATGTTATTGCAAATTTCTTGAAAATGGAGAAATTACTACTAAATTTCTAAGCCCTCAAATGTCGAAAAAAAAAAAAAAAAAGAAATTTAAAAAAATGATCCAACCTTAGTGGACTTTGGTAGATGCTAGTTAAAAATATTTTGTGGTGAATTTTATCTGCTTGAGCAAAAATTTTGAACTTTAAAAAATCGAAATTTTTAAAAATTTTTATAAAATTTTGATTTTTTCACAAACAAACAATGTTGTATGGATAAAAAATTTTTTTAACTTTTAAAGCCCAAAGTGTCCGAGAAAAAAAATCTCTGAATCAATGGATAGGTGAAAGTGCAAAAAGTTATTCTCAATAAATTGACCGTCAGTTTAAAAAATAGGGCTGTTTTTCGGGGAAGGGGTAAAAACAGGCTGGGTCCTTAAGGGGTTAAAGGGGTTGTCTGATCTTCCCAAGTTGTGTCTGCAGCCGGCTTCTAGTCAGCTACAAGTCGTCTATAGTTAATGGGTAAATGGCTGCTTTTACTCTCCCCATTCATTTTTATGGAATATCAGAATATAGAACACTTGCTCAGCTTTATCCAAAATTCACACAGAAATGAATGGTGAGAACTGCAAAAGCACTGCCATCTCCCTATTCTCTGCAGACGGCTTGCAGCTCACTAGAAGTCAGCGGCAGACTCTACTTAGCAAGATCGGACAACCCCTCCAAATCTTTCTTCATGTGGTTGTACTTTGATTTCCCTGCTTCTCCCGTCGAGATCCTAATTTTGTTGTAAATATGCAGCATTCATACAGTTGAAACCAGAGGTTTACATACTCTATATAAAAAGACACACCTGCATGTTTTTCTCACTATCTGACATGAAATCAGAATAAACCTTACCTGTTTTAGGTCAATTAGGAACCAAAATGATTTATATTTGCCAAATGCCAGAATAATGAGAGAGGGAGAATTTTTTTATGTATTTTTATTACTTTCTGCAAAGTCAAAAGTTTACATACATTCATTAGTATTTGGTAGCATTGCCCTTAAACTGTAGGGATTTTGGGTCAAACGTTTTGGATATCCTTCCACAAGTTTTCCCCACAATAGTTGGTAGGAATTTTTGGTTCCTCCTCTGACAGAAATGGTGTAACTGAGCCATGTTTGTAGGTCGTCTTGCTCGCACCTGCCTTTTCAGCTTTTCCCATAAATTTTCAATAAGATTGAGATCAGGGCTTTGTGATGGCCACTCCAAAATATTGACTTGGTTATCCTTAAGCCACTTTATAACCAGTTTGGCAGTATGCTTCAGGTCATTGTCTATTTGGAAGACCCATTTCCGGCCAAGCTTTAACTTCCTGGTTGATGTCTTGAGATGTTGCTCCAGTTTTGCCACATAATCTTCTTTCCTCATGATCCCATCTATTTTGTGAAGTGCCCCAGTCCCTCCTGCAGCAAAAACAAACCCCACAACATGATGCGCCCAAACCCCCATGTTTCACAGTTGGGATGTTGTTCTTAGGCTTCCAAGCGTTTCCCTTTTCCTCCAAAAATAACAATGGCCATTATTGGCCCCAAAAAGTTCAAATTTTTTTTTTTCGTCAGACCACAGGACATGCCTCCAAAAACATGTTCCTGTGTGCATTTGCAAACATTAATTTGGCTTTTATATGTTTCTTTTGGAGTAATGGCTTCTTCCTGGCAGAGTTTCCTTTCAGCCCATGTTGATACAGCACTTGTTTCACTGTGGAAAATGACATATTCTTACCAGCTTCCGCCAGCATCTTCACAAGGTCTTTTGCTTTTGTTCTTGAGTTGATATGCACACGTCAGACCAAAGCACATTCATCTCAGACACAGGACACATCTCCTTCCTGAGTGGTATGATGACTGACATTCCCATCTTGTATCTACAGATGAACAAGGCACCTTCAGGTATCTGGACATTGCACCCAAGGATGAACCAGACTTGTGCAAGTCCACAGTTCTCTTCCTGATATCTTGGCTGAATTCTTTAGACTCTCCAACGAGGTGACACACAAAAGCAGTGTGTTTCTGGTGTGCATTAAAATATATCTACAGGTGTGTCTCTAATTAACTCAAGATGTTGCCAATAAACCAGAAGCTTCCAAAGACATGACATCATCATATGGGCTGTCTCAAATTGTTTAAAGGCATAGTAATCCTAGTGTATGTAAACTTTTGAAAATAATAAAAATACCTTAAAAAAAATCTCTCTCATTATTCTGGCATTTGGCAAATATAATTAATTTTGGTTCCTAATTGACCTAAAACGGGTGAGGTTTATTCTGATTTCATGTCAGATAGTGCTAAAAACATGCAGATGTGTCTTTTTATATAGTGTATGTAAACTTCTGGTTTCAGCTGTATTTATCTATAGTACAGCATTGTTAGCACACTTAGAAAGTGTATACCAAATCTAATTTTTTAAGGGGTTGTCTTTCCCATAAGCAGTTTTGCCACTTTTGAGAAGAGGAATAAAGCAGCATGCACTGCTATTCCTGATGATACAATAGGGCCCCATTATAAGTCAATGTGCTCCATCAAGCCTGACTCGATCCATCATACAGCAAATTTGGCTTTTGACTTTCAATGTGATTGGAAACCAAAATACAGACACAGTATATGGTCTCCTTGGGATACCTATTCCATAATCGGTGGAATAGCATGAATAGCCGAGATGTGAAGTGGATGGTTAAAAGTGTACTGTGTAACTTGGAGAAAGATGAAGACTATGGTTCTTTAGGCATTGGAGTCCATATACTATGTGTCACTGTAATGTTTGTCTTGTACCGTATGTTATACTCTGAGCGATAATATTGTATACGGTTCCCTATAGTAATATGTTGCTTATGTTTTAGAATACTGGATTACTTTCTCTATTTATACGATACACGTACATCATTTATCATAAATAGCTTAATAAAAAGACAGTTAAAATAAAGTACAGACACGGCCTTACTACACTGTATTTAAAAAGGACAAGTTCTCTTAGGATAATGGAAACTTAATGACCTTGATCACGAACGCTAAAAGATGATTTAAATAAATGATGGATGGGAATTTGACATAACAGATTATGGCCCCTTCCTTGGCTGTTACAGGTTAGACACGGCCGACATCTAATCAGATACCATATGAGAGAACACATGTGTGATGCAATAAAAATGTTTCTTTTTCAAAACATCAGAATGGTTTGTACTAGGAAAACCATTCTGACTGGAGCAGGTCTCTTGTGATACACGCCCCTTTAACACCCTATTAAAGGGAAACTATCACATAGATTATGCTCCCCTTGCTGAGGACAGCACAAGCCAGTGTCAGACCTGCTGTGTCCTTATTCTGTAAGATGTAGGAGTTTTAGAGAATTTAAAGGGAATGTGTCATCAAAAAATGACTTATTGTTTAACTCACATTTTTATGTTAAACACATTTTGTAGGAATTTTTGGTTGTTTTTTTTTTATTTTCCAGATCACTTTCAATATTTTTTTAATAATTCCTAAGTCCTGCAGTTTTCACTTTGGCCACTAGGCCTAATATTCGTCTGACACTCCCTGTTCTGTTTAGAGAGCTTTTCAGCAGTCGGCTCATTATCAGTAAAAGCAGGGTCAGACTGAAAGGAGACACCATTGTGTACAGATAACACAGAATCCACCAGTCACAAGAGGAGATGTCACAGCTCCCCTTCTCCCCTCCCTTCACAGTGAAAACTCTCCTATAGACGTCTATGGGACAGAAACTGTCTTAAGAAACCTATGTGCATGAAGCTGCTGTTTAAAGTATCTCTTGACTGCTGTTAAAGCAGTGCAAGCAAGAATGTCTTCCCCACAATCATATATAGACGGCCGAATAGAGAAATCTACAATCAGGAAATAAAAACAACTGAGGAAAAGCATATGGATCAGGGGCTTGATTTAATAAGAAAAAAAAAATAAAAAAATTGGCGACATATTCCCTTTAATGCACAAATGTTATTCATGAGCAGGTGTTAGCCCCACCGACCAAAGGCTAGCTCCGCCCACCTGGCAGTTATTTACCTGTTTCTACCTATTCAAAGTAATAGGTTTATCAGTTGAGGTGGGCGTGGCTAGCTCCAGGTGGGCGGAGTCTGGAAAAAAAAAACACTGCCTTTCATGACTTTTCTGGATGAAAACTGCAAGTTTGAGCATTAAATACTCAAAAAACTACAGCATCTTACAGAATAAGGGGCACAGCGCTGGAAACAGCAGGTCTGACACTAGCTTGTGCTGTCCTCAGCAAGGGGGCATAATCTATGTGACAGGTTCTCTTTAAAGCCCTAGCGACACCGTACCTCCTCCAGACGTATGCCAAGATTTTGAAGAGACTCTGGAATGTATTTCTCATTTTTCCATGGGTGAGGAGTGTACCGTCTCCAAAGCTGGCCAGTCAGATGTTCACAGGCAGCTGTCCATCGTTCACACACAGCAATACCGGCTCTAAGGTTCTCCTTCACGGCAGGAAATGGGTCTGTCCATAGATTCATCTCACCAAGGTTCCTCTGAACACAGCGTCCCAGAGCATTGCCTAAAGAACAACGTGGGGAAGCGGTCTATGTAAATATAATACTACACTAACCAAAATTCAAGTAAAAGTAAAATAAAGATCTTAGATAACAAGAAATGGGAAATAAAGGAATTGTCCACTTTATATTGTGTTGACTTTGTATAGAATAGGATATCACGCAATTTTTTTTTTAATATACATGTATTTAAAGTTCAGCTCCTGTACTTCTTTTATACCAAGGCACTAGGCCTCTAACAAGAAAACTAAGTACATGCAGTCCCCGGCTTACACCGTTCTGACTTACATCTGTCTCCTAGATACAAACGGAGACTTATAGGGAATGCAGACACTTGTAGTTCCATGTTCTACAGCAAATAGTAGCTGTGGAACAACAAGTTCCAGCATGCCACAGCAGCACATGAGGTGAAATCTTCTTAACAGGAGCACAGACAGCAAAACAAATGTAAAAACCCTTCCCTGCACTATCCAAAACTAAAGAAAAACCTTTTGTGCTGGAGTTACATTTAATAAATATACCTGTTCTGACTTACATACAAATTCAACTTAAGAACAAACCTACAGTCCCTATCTCGTTCGTAACCTGGGGACTACCTGTATATAGTAGTAGTCTGTATCTGTATACCCTCTCATATAAGAAGGTACACCGTACACTGTGGTTGGCAGCTGGCGCCCGACTATTGAGTAAGATAAAGCTAAATAGCTGTGTAAAATTCAATTTAGGATATTTTATTAAGAGAATAATTGAAATAGAACCACAGGGAGAATAAAACAATAACTAACCAAAAAAAAATAAACAACATGAGGGGATGTGAGCTACTTGTTTCGTGGGAGACCCCTGTCCGGCTTCCTTAGCTTGGGTTTTTTTTTTTTTTTTTTTTTTTTTATGACCTTGGGCTAAATAACATTAGATTGAACTTTTATGTATGCGGTGATGCTAATCATGTCATTTTTTTAAATATGATTAATGTGGAAAGTGCTATTTCAAAAATTTCAAATTTTTTTAATATCTTTTAAAACATAAATTTTTTTTTACTTCATTGCACAGAAGCCGATATGGATTTGGTCCCACACTAATCATTTAGAGCCCACGGTCTCAGATTTTGGCCACTAGTGGCAGGTTTCTGCTCTACCCAACATCCGGCACCCGCCGCGAATGGAGTGAGTCAGCCAGTGAGCCCGCTTCATACCGCCTTAGAGATGCCAGAACATACCGGTATATTCTGGTGTGCTGAAGGGTTAACCGTTCAAAGCTGTAGCAGAACAGGAAAGATGTCTGCCCCCATAATCATGTTCAGAAAATTAGAATGAAATATGTTCCACTATCTGTTTTTAATTAGTAAAACAAACATGCAGGCAAGTTGAGAGGGCTTATAAGGGCTAGTTCACACGGCTTAAAGCCGACGTAATTGCGGGACGGATTTTGCCCCGCAATTACGCCGGCTGCCGTGCAGCGGGGGCGGGGGGCCGGCAGCTCGCCGACCCCATTGACATTCATTATTCATGGCGCGTATACGCCGTAAATAATGTGCCTGTCACTTTCTCCCCCCTCTGCGGCTTCGCCGAGCGGGGAGAAGAGACGGAATCCATAGTTCTGTATGAGAACCGTGGAATACCATAATGACTGGTACAGATTCCAGCCGAACTGCAGCGCAAATACGGCGCGCAGTATGGCTAGAATCAGTCCCGAATAGGCCGTGTGAACGGCCCCTACGACCTCACCCCAAGACTAGTTCAAAGCATTTCCTAATCTGAGCAGGTTTATGATAGAAACCACATGACACTTTCTGATGTTTCTGATTGCTTAATAAGAGGCAGGTTGCAAAATTTACATATAATGTGCCATATCAGTCACCCAGCTGGTGCTTAAAGGGGGGCTAGAGTTGTTACAACAGCCATATCATAGGCTACTTTGGTAAACTGTAATTCTGTGAGGAAGATATGTTTTCCCACATATATCAGCTGGAAAGTTCAGCGCAGCTGCTCATATTACAACAATGAACAGTGAAAACCGTGCCATGAGGGCAAGCGAAATGGGCTGACGTTTTCTACAGGATGTATCTAGACATACTGGAATGATAATATATGATATACAGTAGAGGTTACCCTGACTGATCCTACCAATGATCTCCAGCAACTGCTTCATGTGACGCTCAGGATAAGGGTCGTGCTCCGTCTGCCTCCAAACATCATCCACCGTTTCCCTGGTAGTTTCTACAAGTTCCACAACTTCAGCCAAAGGCAGAGTGTCGAGGCTGTTGTAATACTGTAAATGCAACAAAAATGTTACAAACGTGAAGGAAAGCATTGGGGTATGTTTACAGCACATTTCGCTGCGTATTTGCACTCTAAGGCCTCGTTCACACGGCTTATTTCAGAACGTATTTACAACGGAATCCGATGTAAATACGTTCTGAATCAGTTTGAAAATCAGTTGAAAATAATGTCACAATGGGGCACTATTTGTAACGATTTCCCGCGGATTCACCATCTACAATTTTTGTAGGGGGTTTTAACCCGTGGGGAAAGAATTGACATGTAAATTTTTTTTTTCCGTCCGGTTCCCGTCGAAATCCCGGCGGGCAACCGGAAGGAGTTTTGCGTCGTGTGAACGAGCGCCTATTTTCTATTGAAATCAATAAAAAAATTAGGCTGGGATTTTTTTCGGCTTTTGCCGACGGTTTTTTTCCGTCGGCAAATCCGTCCGAAATAAGCCGTGTGAACGAGGCCTAATACGGGCGAGATGCGCGCCAAAATTACGGAGAACTAAGAATTACGCCTCCTCTCCCCGATCGTATTATACGCGCAGGGAGATAAGTGACATGTCAATTACTTGTGGTGAATATGTGCTGTGAGTAATGAATGTCACCGCGGGAGTACGCACGTATTAGCCCGAGCTCCCGAAAGACACGGTGTACTGCGGCGCATACTATGGTGTAAACATTCCCTTAGGTTATGTTCGCATGGCTTATTTTGCCGTGTAATTGTGCGCACATTTCACCGCGTATAAAGCGGAATATGCGGCAAAATGCACGCAGCAATACGCTGCAAAATAATGTGTGCCGCAATTACAGTAATTCATAGTTTTCATAGAGCTCATATCATATCATACGCCCGGGGAGAGAAGTGACATGTCAATTGTTCGCGGCGCCTCCCCCCGTGCTTCCAAAACACCCGCCGTATTGCGGAGCGTACTGTACACGCCCCAATACAACGTGTGCACATACTCTTAGCAAACGTTCACACTATAATATGTTCGGCGTGCACACTATCCGCGCCGAGAACGGGTCATTTCCTCCTTCAAAATTCCAAACTTGCAAGCGTGGAATTTCAATGATGAAACGGTACAGACTGCCCAAAGAAGATTTCTGCCTCCTATACTTTAGTATTTGCCGGCATGTAAACACCGATAAATACTCGTGTAAAATCAAGCTCTTTTGAACGCTTAATTAGGGGTGTATTAGATGCACAATATGCCCCAAGCTAAGTGCCCAAAAACACTGTGTGAACATACCCTTATGCTTTCACACGGTGCGATTTTTGGTGCGTTTTTGATGAGTTTTTTGTGCAGGAAGGCAAAACAATTAATGCTATACATTGTTGCACAAAAAAAACGCATCAAAAACGCACCAAAACTGCACCGTGTGAAAGCACCCTAACAAAAAAAAAAATGAACAGGCACATATTACAGCTAAAGCTGGCACTGAGTAATGGATTGTGTAATGGGACGTGAACACACAAAAACCAGCAAGCAATGGGAAGACTTATGGAGGTGGTAAGTGATACAACATCCCTTCCTGAAGTAGACCAAGATTTCCAGCTTGCAGAGCACCAAGCGATATTTTTGTTGTTAAAAGCCAATCAAATTCAGGAAATATTGCAAAGAAATGTACCACCGTATTATACTGTATATGTGGCTAGTACAGATTGGATCTATTATGCAAGTCTGATGCTTTCTTTTTTTGGAAAAAAAACTACCGGGCATCAGTTGTAAAGCAAAAAAAAAAAAAAAAAAACCCATACACACCCAGAAATCATACTGTAACATTAGTTGGTGCATGGATATACATTTGGCCCTCTGATGCAGGACTAATGTGTTGCTGGTTTTCAAATGATTTTAGGTGTCCATTGTCACCAGTTATACAGAGGAATATGCTGCCTGCTCACCTTTTCAACTGCTTGAAATAAATTTAAGAAATGAGCTGCTCTCTCTCGGACACCAGGTTTATTTCGGCTTTCTGCAATTTCAGCCCAGAACTGAAACTCATCAGAAGGAGTTAGAATTCCTGCAAAACAAAGTGAAATATAGGTTTAAAATTTTATGTTAACATTTGAATAGTTAATCATCAAAGAAAGAATAATTCCCAATAGCTGCCATCGCTGTGTGTACGGACAGCAGCTAGACGAGGTGGTAATCAATAAGGTCCTGGTAGGTTGTCACAGGTATCCCACAGCTGCTGGAGGGAGTGTGGGGGGGAGGATCCATAGAGTGAACAGGACGATCAAGGTGGCCCCATAGATGCTCAATTGGGTTCAAGTCTGGGGAATCACATTGTCTCACTGGACGATTCCATCTGCCCCAGGGAAAAACAATCAGCATGTATGACTCTGCAAGCACAGATTCATAATCAAATCGGCCGAGTGTGCCTTCCACAAGATGAGGTGGCCCTGAAAATGCCTAATAACAATCCCCAGGTTATAACGCTGCCATTCCCACCTTGGGCCACATGCATGAAACCGATTTAACCTATGGGCAACAAAGTGAGTTTTAGATCTAAACCGTTTTCATACATGTGGCCCCTTGTGTTCTTCCAGCAAAAGTTGCAGGGTGTTTGTTTTCTAAGGTTTGTCGCCCGACAAGTCAAAGTCCATCCATTCAATGAAGGGAGTCGTCCGAGAAGGCAACCATTTATCAATCAGCGGAGGTCCAACTCCAATACTCTTGTGAAAATTGAAACCTTTTTCCTTTGTTATCACAGGTACAATGACCATCCGTCTGCTTCAGAGTCCCATACACAGTGGAGTTTGCTGAACTGTTGCTTCGGAGACACATCTGGTAGCCCCCTGCACACTTTCAAAAGCCAGCATTCACTACTCACATTAAGGCGAAGTTCACACAGCTTATACACGCTGTAATTGCGGGACACATTTTGCCCGCAATTACGGCATGTGTACGGAGCGGCAGCTCGCCGGCCCCATAGACATCCATTATCCATGGCGCGTATCCCGCCGGGATAATGAGCAAGTCAATTTCTCCCCGCTCGGTGAATACGGGGAGAACTAGTTCTCTATGAGAACTGTGGATTACCGTACTGCCTGGGACGGATTTCAGCCGTATTGCAGCACAGTACGGCGCGCAATACGGCTGAAAACTGTGCCAGAAATAAGCCGTGTGAACGAGGCCTAACAGCACATGGTGCTCCGCAGTTTCCATGTTGCAATGGTCTTATTTATCACTCATGATGCATTTTCACCACAGTAGCACGGAACAGTTCACAAACTGTGCAGTTTCAGAAATACTAGCACCCTTGGCCTAAAAGCAAATAATCACATCACTTTTAGCAACTCTGACACATCGCCACTTTAACCACAGCTCCTTCATGAGCTACGCTGCCGACGTTGAGAATAGGATGTGGTCCGGTCATAACAATGTGACTATATACATTACTCAATGTGCTTAGTAAGAGACACGGACAATACAACTATTTGTGTGATATTAGTTTCATTAGATTGTTATCCAATTATAAACTAACACAAGGCATTTTATTGGTAAAAAAGTAAGCTACCTGGATTAGTGCCGATTACCAATATATTAGTTTATAGTTGGATAACAATCTAATGTAACTAATATCACACAAATAGTTGTATTGTCCGTGTCTCTTACTAAGCACATTGAGTAAACCTCTACAGTGCACAGAGAAATAGTAAGTAAATTTAATACAATTTTAAGGCTCTGTCTACACTGCACAGAAAAACGTCCGTTTTTTCAGTGTTTTTCGTTTCCTAAAAACTCTGGAAAAACGACTGTAATCATCTCCCATAGACTCTAAAAGTAAAACCTCCTGCTGTCTACACGGAGCTTCTTTTTTCTGCTCGTTTTTTTTACTGGAATTTTTTGCAACAAAGCTCTAAAAAACGCCAAGACAGGGAGAAAATTTACTACAGGAGTCTATGGAAAGGCGACTGAATGTCTTTTGGCGCGTTTTTTGTACGATTTTTCAACGAAAACCCCTCCCAGGAGACCAAGTTCACCTATAATGGTGGTAACAAAGGTTAATCCTTATCAAATTTACATACAAGTGTCTGATGTGTCCTTTTCTGTACCATTCGTAACAAAATGATCATGCTTTGCTCACTAACGATTTTTGCGCAATTCATATTTTTTTCGCAAAAACACTTTTTTTTTTTTACCGATTTTCGCACTTTAATAAAGTTCTCGCTTGTGACGATAAAATACGTGGGTTTTTTAAAGGATTTAATGCACTAAAACCTTTCTTAACTTTATTAGCGCCAAAATATGTTATCTAACGTCAGATGCTAAAAATAATTTTTTTTTTCGGATTTCAGCACCAGAATCCGTTTTTTTACGGATTTTGGCACTAAAATCCTTTCCTGAACATATTTTGGCACTAATAAAGTTACCTCGCTTCTATTGCTAAAAAATACTTTTTTTTACGAATTTCGGCACCAAAATCCGTTTTTTTTTATGGATTTTGGTGCTAAATCCGAATTTACAGATTTTGGCGCTAATAAAGTTTATCTTGCTTCTGACACTAAAAAACTGTTTTTTTATGGAATTTGGCGCTATAATGGGTTTTTTTTGGGGATTTTGCCGCAAAATCCTTTTCTTTACAGATTTTGATGCTAATACAGTTTTCTTGCTGTATGGAAAGATAATGTGGGTTTTTGTGGATTTTGGTGCAAGAATCTGGTGCAAAATTTAATTAAGTAATTAAGTAGTAGCACACAGCAGCACACAAAGGACAATGTGCTCACAATGGCTACAGTGATCTAAAGAAAGTGACTACTTAGCATGTTAACTCCACCTGTAGGATGTAGTTTACATCCAATGGCTTAATTTGTGTATACATTATAAAGCAGAGCAAAGACGCTCAAAAAAACGCTCCAAAAAACTAAAAACGCGCCAAAAAACGGCTGTTTTTTCAGCTGCTTTTGACAGGCAGTGGACAGAAAACTCAGTTTCATGAACGTTTTTAGTAATTCGTTTTCAGGTCGTTTTTTGTCCACTGCAGTGTAGACATAGCCTTAGCAATCATTTCCACCAAATGTTTCCTATAACTGTACATAAGATTTGCACAATGTTGAGGGTGAATATTGGATCATTTCTCGTTGCAATAGTTTTTCCGTTTACCTGTGTTTCTGCTATATGTTGCATACATAGCCTCCTGCAGGTTATGCCACAGCATCATCATAGGGTTAAAGGGGTTTTATCACCCTAGACACTGATGGCATATTAATAGGATATGCTATAAATGTCCGATAGGTGCGCACCCCTCGGCTGCACTCAGAAATCCTATCGAGTCCCGATCCAAATAGAAAGGGTTCGGGGCTTGTTTTTGAGATGAGTGCAGGTCCCAGAGGAGGCACGGTATATACCCAATGCTATATAATGGTATAGCCTATTAATATGCCATCAATGTCTATGGCGAGATACCCCTTTAAAGGGGTTGTCTCACTACATTGATTCATCTGACCTCAGTCCTGTTTTCATGGTTTAATTTTGATGTCAGTGGTGTGTTTACTGGCTTCTACTAGGCTGCAGTAGAAGCCAGGTCTGTAGCTATAGCAATCAGTGCTGACAGCCTATCAGGAGAGATTAAACAGGCCTGCAGCTATAGCGACCTGAGGAGCTGATGCAGCCCATACAAGAGGGAATATCACAGAATTGGTAGGACATTGTTAATGGACATATATTGTAAAGTGACTTGTTTTTGAAAGATCTTTAACAACATAAAAAGCAATCCTTTTAGTGAGACAACCCCTTTAAGGTCAGAACTCTGACTTAGCCTTTCAAAAAAAAAAAAAAAAAAAAAGAATCTTTTTGTCATTTTTCAGTTGATTTAGTTGTGCGTTGAGTCATTGACTTGTTGGTAACTATATTTACTAGTTTGCCATAGGCAAACTTAAACTTTTATCAGTTTTCAGTCTATAAAGCACTAAAACGTAACTTTTATTATGCACAACATTTAACCTCTATAACACTTTTTAAAAACCTGATTCCTAACCTCTCAATTTGTCTCATACATTTTTCCCTTTCTAATTGTGAAAGAATAACTCCTTTTCTATTATCAAATCTGGTGGAACACCACCTATTATATCAGCAGGGAAAGCCTATATATACAGTGATTTGCCAACTGCAAAAAGGATCCAAAACATCTTACTTGGGCAATCATCCCTAATCTGATGGACATGAAGCATATACGGTTTCCTCTGCAGCGGGTAACACAGTGAAAAGAGGTAGAAAATCACAAATTAAAATGTCATCAAATCACTGTATATATAGGCTTTCCCTGCTGATATAATAGGTGGTGTTCCACTAGTTTGGATAATAGAAAAGGAGTTATTCTTTCACAATTAGAAAGAGATACATTTATGAGACAAATTGAGAGGTTAGAAATCAGGTTTTTAAAAAGTGTGTTATAGAGGTTAAGTGTTATACATAATAAAAGTTAAGTTTTCGTGCTTTATAGACTGAGAACTGATAGAGTTTAAGTTTGCCTATGGCAAAATAGTAAATATAGTTATTAAAAGTCACTCTTTGTTCTTTTACTAGATTCCCATATTTTTGAGACTAATAATTGACTTGTTGGGCCACCAAATATCAGTTAAGTTTTAGGTCACAGGCTGCTACCCCTACATTTTTCTTTGGATTCATTGTTCCCTCCTCCAAGGTGTCCAGTCTCGTATGCAGCAAAACAGCCCCAAAACCATGATGCTTCCTCCACGATGCGTCACAATTTTAAAGAAAAAAAGATCCCTGTACACCAGCTTTAATACCTCATCCCAACACAACATTGTACTGAAATCTTCATTTCATCTTTCCATAGAATATTTTTTCCAGAAGAATCAACCACATCCAGGTGGTCTCACAAAAATTAGGGTATGTTCACACTGCGTACTGTGGTGCGTACAGTACGCGGCGCAATACGCTGGGCGTTTTGGAAGCACGTGCTGATCAGCGCGTACTTCCAAAGCAAGGGGGGCCGGCCAGCCCCATTGACATGCATTGTCAGCGGCACGTAAGCGCCGCAAACAATTGACATATCACTTTTCTCCTCGGACGTATGATACGATTGTATTGTACGCCCGGGGAGATGAGGCATAATTCATAGTTCTCTATGAGAGCTATAAATTACCGGAATTGCAGTGTGCATTTTGCCACGTATAAAGCGCAATACACGGCGAAGTGCGCGGCAAAATAAGCCGTGTGACCATGCCCTTAAGAGGCCGGTTACTGTGTCTTGCAACTGTAAAGTATGATTTTATTTAATTAAAAAGAACCTACCTTGCAAGTCATCTTCTCCTCCAGTCTTAGAGCGCCCCCTGCTGCTGGCAGTCCTCCGCAGCACACTGCCCAGACCAGCCTCCAAGTCACTAAGCAACGTTTGAAGTTTAGGGTCAAACTCCTTGCTCCATTTCTCATCCTTAAAACAGGGAATGGAATCAATAACGTCAGTGGTAACAATACATCGAGTTCCATTGTGTCCTAATGTTTCTAGAACTGCTGGCCTAACATTGTACCCAGCTAATCAATGTAATAGTGTGAAGTGATATCCTTGAAGGGTAAAAGTGGCAGCTCCCACCCACATATCTTCTGCCGTTTTCAAGACACAGATGGGTAAAAATACAGGACAGACCTAAACTTTTTGTGCCACCTGCTGCCCCACTAGCAGCTTTGAAGAAGCCATCCCAGCACCAGAAGGTGTCATTGGTCATCCGTGTCACTACAAAGTCTAAAAGAAAATCCAGTCTGTGCCTAGAAAGCATCAACAAGCTGACAATCCACTGATCAATGGCCAGTAGTGTCCTGTGTAAGATGTGGGTCACAGCAGCCCCCGTTCACCTTGCAGACCCACTGAACGATGAGCCGCAGCGCTGCCAGGGTTTACACCATTTCAAAGTTTACACTGTCTGCAGTCAATGTTAAAGGGACACTTCTGGCATGAAGTTTACAAAAAAATAAAATGTGCCCAGAGAGAAGGTGCCCATCCTAGCCTAAAATACATGGGGTCCTCCTTCAGGCTGCTCTTGCAGCCGCCATTATACAGTGACAGCAGAGTCCCCTCACATCACCACATTATTAATAGTGTAAGTGATGTGCTCCCCTTTATTTATATCAACAGAGTGCCCCATATTAAAGAGGTCGTCTCACTCTAGATAATGACGGCATAGCGCTAGTATTTGCCATTAATGTCTAATAGGTGCAGGTCTCAAAGGTGGAACCCAGAACTATCTCCTGAACGTCTGCATTCTAAATGGAGGGGTGGCTGGGACTCTCCCATAGACATGAATGGGAGTTCTGAGTTTAACTGAGCGGTGATGCTCGGCTGTAAGAGGAACTCCCATTCATGTCTATAAGCGAGTCCCAACCACATCTCCGTTCAGAATGGAGAGGTTTCCAGGGCTTGTTTAAGAGATAGGTGTGGATCCCACATCTGGACTCCGCACCTATCAGACAATGACGGCAAATACTAGCGACATGCCATCATTATCTAGAGTGAGACGACCTCTTTAATATGGGGCACTCTGCTGTCACTACTTAGAATGGCGGTTGAAAGAGCAGTCTGAAGGAAGACACCGGACGCTGTTTGCAAACTACATTTATGCTGATCCCTGTTATAGAACCACCCACAGCCTAACCGGGAAAAAACAGAATGCATGAATCTGACGTTGCTTTTGACTCGTGGTGAGACAACCCCTTTAAGGCTGACAAGTGCCACAGCCCCTTCACTCAGTTGACAGTCTGGCAAGGGTGCAAGGATTTAGCCCCCCCACATAACTAATATTTTATGAGGCTGGATATTTTATAGAAGGCATTTTGTGCTCTGAAATAATGTAGATTTTGGTAGCATCATAGTGGTTTGCAGTGTGTAGTATATTTTAACATATTTGCGGATCACAGATAAATTTGCGTTTGTGAGAGAAGCAGCTTTGGTAGATTTAGAAGACTGTGGTATATATAAACTGCAGACACTCATCTCTTATTGTAACACTGTTTTTTGCTTGAACATGCACTCTAGGCACAGATGTAGGCTCTAAACATCTAATGCAATTATTAGGGCGCTTTCACTCCGTGCATTTGTGGTGCGTTTCCTGACGCTTTCTTTGCGGAAATGGACAGCAATAATGGCAGTTTTATTCTGTGCATTTCTGCATCAAAAAGGCACCGTGTGAAAGCACCCTTATATGGGACTGATTTCAGCCGTACTGCGTGCCGTATTTGCGCTCCAATACGGCTGAAATCAGTCCCAATCATTACGGTAATCCCCAGTTCTCATAGAGAACTATGGATTCCGTCTTCTCTCCCCGCTCGGCGTAGTGACATGCACATTATTTACGGCGTGTTAATGAATGTCTATGGGGCCGGCGAGTAGCCGCCCCCCGCCCCCGCTGCACGGCAGCCGGCGTAATTGTGGGGCGAAATCCGTCCCCACAATTACGTCAGCAATAAGCCGTGTGAACGAGGCCTAACAAAAACACATTCTTATTTGTTACAAAGTACGTAAAAGGTACCTACAATCTCTAGGTTTTTCTACAAGAAAAAGGAGTTTACTTACTTTCAAGTAGTGTAACACATGTACTTGAGAGTATGGTCACATGAAAAAGAACACAATGACTATGTCCCCTTCTAACCAAAAAATGCTGTGCATCCCTGGTGTATAAGCAATGACTATATTATCTCAGCAGTTATTCTATATACAGAATCCTAGGACATGTCTTAAAAATTACTCCAGGTGGGCCAGATGGTTCTTTAAAAGCTTTCCCGACCAGCTATCTCCCTTGCTATTGGCGGCCTTCAACTCCATCTCAAAAGATACCCCCCCCCCAGGCCTTGGCGGCGCATGTGGCACTTATTCCCAAACCTGGGAAGATCCCCAAGTGTGTGGCAGCTACCGCCCTATATCTCTATTGAACATGGACATGAAGATCGATGCCAAATTGATTACAAATAGGCTCAACCCGCTGCTCCGCACACTCATTCACCCAGATCAGGTGGGCTTTGTCCCAGGGTGGGAAGCACGTGACAACACACTTAAGACTATGGACATCATCCATCACGCCCGCTCTCGGGGGATTCCTCTCATGGTGCTCTCGTTGGATGCAGAGAAGGCCTTTGATCGTATATCGTGGCCTTCTCTCCATCAGACTCTCTCCCATATAGGTCTGGGCCCCACTTTCCGGTCCAAAATATCAGTACTCTACTCTTTGCCATCGGCGCGAGTCAAGGTTAACGGCTCTTTATCCACCCCCTTCAAAATTTCGAATGTGACTAGGCAGGGATGCCCTCTATCCCCACTACTCTATGTTCTGGTGATGGAGAGCCCCATGGCGTCCATTAGATTTAACCCCGACATCAAGGAGGTCTGTATTGGGGCTAGGGAATACAAGTGTTCGGCCTTTGCGGACGATTTGTTGATTTACATCACAAATCCCCATATATCCCTCCCGGTTTTGATGGTGGAGATCAGGGACTTCGGTAGCTGGTCAAATTTTAAGATCAATCTTTCTAAGTCCGAAGCTCTTGGCGTTGGCATCTCAATGCAAGAACGGGCTCTTTTGCAGTCTACCTTCCCGTTTGACTGGCCCAGGGCAGGAATTTCTTATCTGGGAATCCGGATCACTGAGGATCTTTCTAAGCTCTTTATGGACAATTACATCTCGCTTCTGAGGCAAACGGAGAGGGATCTGGATTCCTGGCACAGGAAAGAGTTGTCCTGGTTAGGCAGAATAAATCTGCTCAAGATGGCCGTGCTCCCGAGGTTCTTGTATCTCTTCCAAACTATCCCTATCCACATCCCCTCATCATTCTGGAAGAGAATTAGACAGTGCTTTCGCTCCTTCATCTGGTCCACACGGAAGCCGAGGATAGCGTATGATACGCTTACCAGAAGCAAGGATGCCGGAGGCATGAGCTTACCTGGCTGTAGAATGTATTACTTAGCTTCGGCATATGCTCGCTACCTGGCCCTCAGTTCGAATCGAGAGGACAAGCTCTGGGTTGCCCTGGCGGAGGACCTGAGTTGTTCTCCGTGGCGGTGCTCCCCTGGTCTGGGGCCCCCGCCTCCGCAATAGTGTCTCCTCCTCTTTCTGCGTGGAACAAACGCTGTCCACTCTCTACTCGTATAGGGACTCCCATAGCCTCATTGACCGCAAGGGCTCATGTGTCCCGATCACAGACAACCCTGATTTTCCCCCAGGCCTCTCCCCCAATATTTTCTTGGGCAGCACTAAGAAGACCCCGGTACGCTTCTGCCATGTAGTGTCAGGAGGGGAACTAAAACCGCTCACAGAAATTCTCGGTGGGACCCTTCCAGTACTTACAATCATCCCACTTTTTTTAATCGAACTAAGTCCAGAGGTAACTTTTCCAGGCCTCTTACAGCTTTTAAGAAATTAATACTGTCCTCCTCAGGAGCGAGACATTCGCTGTCAGGGATTCAAAAGATGCTCTTCTCTGCCCATTCTGCATCACTCCCCTCCTTCTGCCAACACTGGGAGACAGAGCTGGGGATCTCCCTCACACTGCCGCAATGGGAACAGTGCTTACAGCTCACCCACAAAGCAGCTATCGCCTCTAGGCACGAGGAGACCTGCTATAAACTTTTGACCCGGTGGTATAGAGTCCCTTCAGTCTTACATCGTTGGTACCCATCAGTTCCAGACACTTGCTGGAGATGTAGGAGGGGACTTTGTCCCATGTCTGGTGGGGATGTTCCCTAATCAGGGGTTTTTGGATTTCAGTCCTTTAGGTAATCGAAGAAGTAACTGGAGTTTCCATACCCAATTCACCGGAGGCTTTGTTCTTCTTCATGTTCCCCATGCCGGTCAGTAAGTTCAAGAAGTCTCTCCTTAGGCATCTGCTGCAGGCAGCTAAAACTGTGGTGCTGAGGAGGTGGAAATCATCCATCCCCCCCACATCCCTTGAAGACTGGTTCGCGGAGATCAGTTTTATACAACGGATGGAGGAACTCATTGCTCTAACTCCTGAGCAAGCACATAAACTTAATAGAACCTGGGCCCCCTGGCTTCTCTTCAAAAATTCTCCATTGTACCTTTCCATTGCTAGTTAGCTGGTGTCCTACCGTAGTCCCTGGCCTTTTGGGTGGGGGATGGGGACTCCCCACCCCTTCTTCCTCCCTTTCCTTTTTTTTCCTCTCTCCTTCCCCCCTGTTTGTCCTTGTATACACCCTGTTTTTCTTCTGTATTGTTTACCGCTCTGTAATGTTACTGGCTCCCATCTTCTACACCAACCAGATCGCATATGATTTTTCATCTTTCTGAGGTGGCCTCTGGTCATTTTTCTAGCATATGTGTGACAGCGGTGTTGATTTTCATTGTTTGTGTACTTTCTATATCTAAAAGGTACATGTTGGATACATTATCCTTTTTTTGTTCTTTCATTTTTAATAGCGTCTGATTGTTCACAGATGTCATTGTTAATCAATAAACCTTTCTTAATTTGAAAAAAAATTACTCCAGGTTCAGAAAAGGTCATAATGGACCCCTTGTGCCAGGAACCATGTACAGTTGAAACCAGAAGTTTGCATACACTATATAAAGACACATAATCATGTTTTTCTCGCTATCCGACATGAAATCAGAATAAACCTTCCCCGTTTTCGGCCAATTAGGAACCAAAATGATTTATTTTTGCCAAATGCCAGAAGAATGAGAGAGAATTTTTAAGGCGTTTTTATTACTTTCTGCAAAGTCAAAAGTTTACATACACTACGGTAGGATTACTATGCCTTTAAACAATTTGGGACAGCCCAGATGATGATGCTAGGTCTTTGGAAGCTTCTGTTTTATTGGCAACATCTGAGTTAATAATAGACACAGCTGTGGATGTATTTTAATGAACATCAGAAACACAATGCTTCTGTGTGTAACATAATGGGAAAGTCTAAAGAAATCAGCCAAGATATCAGGAAGATCATTGTGAACTTGCACATGGCTGGTTCATCCTTGAGTGCAATGTCCAGAAACCTGAAGGTGCCTCATTCATCTGTGCAAACAGTTATACACAAGTACAAACCAGATGGGAATGTCCAGCCATCATTCTGCTCAGGAAGGAGATGGGTTCTATGTATCAGAGATGAACGAGCTTTGGTCCAACATGTGTAGCTCATAAATAGTCAAAAACTAGCCCAGCCAGGTGCCTATGATTAAGGGCTGACTTGCAGCCTGAAATGCGTAAGAGCGTGATTTTCTGGTGTCTTGTTTTGTGTGTACTTTTTCCATGACCCGTTTTAAATTTGGTTCAAAAAATTTGTTGATTTTGGGGGAAGCTGGATCATTTTGTCTATTTTATTTATCTGTTTTTGGTTTTTCCCGGTGGTCCTGGACCCCTTTTTTTTAATGGGTGGCTGTTCTTTTTTTTGGGTTATTGAATGGCAATCAACCCAAGAAAAAAAGCAAAAGACCGTGAAGTGTGGGCAGAAGCTGGAAAGATTGTTTCATTATCCAAGTGAAAAAAGTACGTATAAACAGGGGCGAAAGGCCCCCGCTGTGCAGGAAGAAGCCATTACCCAAAAAGAAACATAAAAAGCCAGTTTAATGTTTGAAAATGCACACAGGAACAAAGACCTACATTTTTGGAGATTTTTGTGGTCTGACAACATAAAATGTAATTTTTTGGCCTTAATGACCATCGTTACCCTTGGAGGAAAAAAGGGAGAATTTTGGGAAGCCTAAAACCCCATCCCAACGTGAAACAGGGGGGTTGGCAGATCATGTTGTGAGGTTTTTTTGCTGAGGAGGCACGTTGCATTCACAAAATGATAGCATAGTTTCATAGTTTGTAAGGCAAAAAAAAAGACAAGTCGTCCATCTAGTCGCCGTTGTGCTAAGTTTTAAATCCAGGGGAAGGGGAAAAAAACCCCCAATGGGGGTGGGGAAAACCCAAAATTGTCCTCATTTTGGGGAAAAATTTCCTTCCTGACTCCAATTGGCAATCAAAAAATCCTGGATCAATGACCCTCCTGAATCCTAGTCATATAACTTTTTTAATTATTACGTTCAAAAATGAATCCAAACCCTTTTTGAACTCGGTTATTGAATTCCCATACCTCCCTCTAAAAAACCATACTCCCGTCACATAAAAAATCCCTTTCTATTTTATTAAAAAAACCCTTTTTTCCTCAACAAAAATTTCCCCCTTTTCAAAACACCCCTTAAAAAAACAAACCCCTTATATTATTTTTAAAAAAATTTAAAACAAAAACCCCCAACCCCCCCTAAACAAATAACCCCCAACCCAATCCTTTATTATTCCCCCATTTTTATTATTTTTTTTTTTAATGTTCATTTAACAATGTCTTTCCGTGCACTGGTCCCCAAAAACTGTACCAATATTCCATTTTGGGGTCTACCGGTGACTTGTTTTAATGGGGGAATAATGTTCTCATCTGTGCTTTTATCCCCCTTTTAAATGCCCCCCATGACCCTATTTGTTTTTGGCTGTCTGCCTGACATGGTGCTACAATTAAATTTTACTGTCCACCGGATTCCCCAAATCCTTCTCCATGTCACTTTTACCCAGGTTTTTTCCCTTTTAAATGTAGTCATGTAATGGATTTTTCTTTTCCCCGGAAAAACCTTTCATTACTGTGTTAAACCTCACTGCCCTTTCCCTGCCCAGGCCTTTCCCCTTATCCGATCCCTTTGAATAACATATTATCCTCATTGTGTTGATTACTTTACAGAGTTAGTATCGTTGAAAGATCGATATTTCTTGTATTCCCGTGTAGATCATTAAAGAAAATGTTAAAGAGGTAGGGCCCCAAAACTGGGCTCTTGTGGTACCCCAAATGTAACAGCGATCCCCGTCTGAGTATTACCTTTAATTACTACCCTTTGTTTTTCTTTCAGTGGCCATTACCCTTTCCCCACTTTCAACTTTTTCCCCAGTCCCAAACTTCTCATTTTATTTACCCCCTTTTATGTGGCCCGATCAAAAAACTTTAGAAAAATTAGATATTTGACATCCAGTGCCCCCACCCCCCATCCAGTCTAGCATCTTCCTCTTAAAAAGCTGATGGGTTAGTCTGACAGGACCGATCCTTCACGAACCCCCTGCTGGAATGGCATTATACTTTATTTTTCAGGGGATACTCCGGATAGCTCCGGAAAACCTTCAAAACATTTTACCTACAACAAGGTTAAGCTACCGGGGCCCATAGTTTCCCGGATCACTTTTTGACCCCCTTTTTTAAAATTGGACCACATTTGCTATGCGCCCAAACCCTTTGGGGACATACCGCTTTGACAGTCCCTGATTTAAAATAGGGGCCTACTATGACATCCTTAACTCTCTTTTTGGGCCGTGGGTGTAGGGCCCCTCGGGCCTGGGGGTTTTTTTATTTTTAAACTTCCTAAGACGGGGATTTTTCCGGGTTAGAAAGAAACTTTTAAGTTGGAGTTTACCACATCTCTCTGTTCAACAGGGGAAAGGCACCTCCCGGTAAATAAGTGGAGGGGAAAAAAAGTGTTTAATATGTTTTCTTTTTTTTCTATCGCCCCCTTTTGTCTCTCCCCCATATTTTTCAAAGGGCAAAAATTTTTTCCCTTTTAATTTTTTTATATTTTATGTTAAAAAATTTTTGGGGGGTTTTTTTACTTTCTATAGCAATATGTTTTCCCTCTCCCTTTGCTTCCCTTTTTCTTTATTTTACACACTTTATTTTTTTTCCTATAGCATCATGAGGAAAAAGTTATTGGTAATATGAAGTAAAATCTCAAGAAATCAGCCCGGAAGTTAAAGCTTGGGAGAAAAGGTTTTTTCCCCAAATGGGGCATTGACCGAAGCTACTGCCAAAACTGGTTACAAAGTGATTAAAATAACCAATTCAATATTTTGGAAAGTGGGCACATAAAGCCCTGATCTCAATCCTATTGAACATTTATGGGCAACTGAAAGGGAGGTATAAGCAAGACGACCTACAAACATGGCTCAGTTACACCAGTTCTGTCAGGAGGAATGGGCCAAAGTTCCTTGTGAGAAGCTTGTGGAAGGATATCCAAAATGTTTGACCCAAGTTATACAGTTTAAGGGCAATGCTGCCAAATAGTAATGAAATGTATGTAAACTTATTGTCTTTGCAGAAAGTAATACGCAACATGCCTTAAAATTCTCTTTCTCTCATTATTCTAGGACATTTGCCAAGATTTAAGTGTAGAATTTTGGTTCCTAATTGACCCTTAAGAGAGAACAGGTAAAGGTTTATTCTGCTTCATGTCAGATAGTGAGAAAAACATGAATATGTGTCTTTTTATATAGTGTATGTAAACCTGGTTTCAGCTGTAGATGGATTTGGGCATCCCACTTTACCCAAAAACTGGGTGCCACTTTAACTGAAAGTGGTAATTCACCATGATTGACACTTTTCTGGCATTCATTTTGGTAATGTAGCATCAAGTTATCTCAATATTGTATCCATTATACAGACCAGAAACCTGCCGGCTACTTACCTTCAATAACAATGGTGCAAATATCTGCCTGACCGCCTGGTACAGTGTGTCGATTGGAGAGTCTAACATGGAGGAAACCAGGACATTTTCATGAAGGTTCTCCTCAGTGATGACTTCTGGTCGGATTTTAAAAAACACAAGAGCCTTCTCCTTAGTGTCACCAGGTTCAACCTACAAAGACAAGAAGATGCATCACTATCTAGTCATTACTCAGTAGAATGCAGTCCTTCCCGGTCAATGCTGACTCTATAACAGCGTATAATGTCTACACGGCAACAAGTGGAGGAGGGGTCACCGCCATTCAGAACCGCCCGCCTTAATGGGAAGCCCTAACTGTAAAACTGAGTACCTGTTCGGAGCGAGCAAGTAATCAGGCAAATTGCTGAAATCGAGCAAGATGTAAAGAGAATAAAATTCAAGGATCTGACAAGTGTTTAGAGATGAACCTTGGTGGAGCTCCGCTACCCACAGGGAAAACCCCGGAGGGGCCCCGCTACCCACAGGGAAAACCCCGGAGGGGCCCCGCTACCCACAGGGAAAACCCCGGAGGGGCCCCGCTACCCACAGGGAAAACCCCGGAGGGGCTCCGCTACCCACAGGGAAGACCCCGGAGGGGCTCCGCTACCCACAGGGAAGACCCCGGAGGGGCTCCGCTACCCACAGGGAAGACCCCGGAGGGGCTCCGCTACACACAGGGAAAACCCCGGAGGGGCTCCGCTACCCACAGGGAAAACCCCGGAGGGGTCTCCGGCTACACCACAGGGAAAACCCACGGAAGGGGGCTCTTCGCTATCCCCACATGGGAGGAAAAACCCCGGACGGGCGCTCCGCTTAACCCACAGGGAGAAAACCCCGGAGGGGACTAAGACCACAGGGAAAACCCCAGAGGGGCCCCGCTACCCACAGGGAAAACCCCGGAGGGGCTCCGCTACCCACAGGGAAAACCCCGGAGGGGCTCCGCTACCCACAGGGAAAACCCCGGAGGGGCTCCGCTACCCACAGGGAAAACCCCGGAGGGGCTCCGCTACCCACGGGGAAAACCCCGGAGGGGCTCCGCTACCCACAGGGAAAACCCCGGAGGGGCTCCGCTACCCACAGGGAAAACCCCGGAGGGGGCTCGCTACACAAGGATAAACCCGGGAGGGGGCTCCAGCTTACCCTTCGGGAAACGCCAGGTAGGAGCTCGAATAGCCACAAGTAAACCTCGGAGGAGCTTGAATAGCCACAAGTAAACCTCGGAGGATCTTCAATATCCAGCAAATGATCCCTGATGTTCAGTGAACAGCGGAGAAATCTTCCTTCCCCAAAACAGAATAAAGCAAGACCCTCCATATTTTAGCGAGAACAACAATGGGAGTCCTTCATCTCTGTACCAGAACAATAAAGAACACCTCTTCTCTTTGAGGGACAGCAAAGGTAACTCGTGTCGTATATATAGCTTGAAACGTGAATACGTTTACAAGCACATTGAGCCATCATTTATTGTAAGACCCCTTAGGCGCCGGGGTTGGGTTCACGTATGGTTAATTCAAGCCGTAATTGCGGGACGGATTTCACCCGCAATAACGGCTTGAGTAAGGGGCAGGGCGGGGTGGGGGCGCTTCCCGCCGGCCCCATAGACTTTCATTAGCCACGGCACAAGTATACGCCGATGGTAGAATTAAATGTCTACTTTCCTCCCCCTGCGGCGGATTAGCGGAGCGGGGAGAGGAAGACGGAATCCATAGTTTTCTATGAGATGTGTGGAATTACCGTAATGGACTGGGACGTTATTCCTCAGCCGTTACTGCAGCGCAAATACGCGCGCGACTAGTAACGGATGAAATCTCACAGCGGAGCCGCAAATAGAGCCGTGTGAGCAGCCCTTCAGTGTACAGGCCATTTTCGGTTCGTACACACTTTCAGTTCTGCTTACACATTTTCTATGGAGCGAAGGTCTGGGTCTTATTAAAGGTCACTCTTATCTACCCTTTATTGACCTGTAGCAGATCGGACAAAAGCTTACGATATTATGCAGCGCTCAATCTTTAAAGGGGTTTTCTCACTACAATGATTTAGCTTCTTAATATGTAGGGAAAGGGTATTGAATTACTTATCATAATACTTATGCTTTAGTTGATTGTTTTCCTTTGGGTGTCTTAGAGGAACATAAGTTTCTTGGTTACCGACACCTCTGCTCTGCTCTCATCTCGCATTGTCTAATTGCCACACAGTCTTCTCTAGGTACCATGGTGACGTCACCGACCATACTGAGTCTTATCTCTAGTAAGGGTTCCAGGTCCACTGAGACAAGAAATTTCTCGTCGGATTTAGGTTGTTAAAGTAAACCACTTAATGATTCTGACTGCATACTAGTCCAAATTCGAAAATACGTGTTTAAGTCCAGACACGACTCGGAGGCATTCCCTTGAGGTCTGACATTTGAATACCCATTTATTTTTTTTGCTAAATAATATTTGAAGTTGTAAATTCTTCCGCCATATTTCAAGTCAAAAACGCGTCCCAAACATTTCTATGCTGGATCTGCATCCAAAAACCCAGAAATTAATGGGACTTGTTTTCTGGCTGTAAATCTGGTGGGAGAGGGGAGGGGTGGACACACCTAAAATCCTAATTGAAAACCGCGTCAGATGACGCAGTTTTAGGACTCAGAATATGAGGAGTATTTTGACATTTGTTAAATATTTTGTAGGAATATCCTAATCACCTAACGGCATTATTGGGAAAGGCGAGCTGAAACTCAATGCGCTCTATTTGGTGTGTAACAAAATCCTCACAAATTTACTTCTGATTCAACTGTAATAATTGAGAAGCTCTATATAGTAAGGAATACTTGTCAAGCAATAGATTGCTCATGTCTAATTTCGTTCACGTTTCGGGGTTTTGCCATCTTCATCATGGTAGAGCAGAGCGAGTATTGGCTTGACTGGTGGGAGGTCACATGAGTGGGTATGTGGAGGGGAACATCTCTCCTTATGGAGACGCACGCCGTTTAAGGTGGTTAGTGTTTGTTTTGCCTTTTCAGCCACTACTCAGCATCTGCAGTATGTCGCACAAGGGGCATTATGGGAAACAGGAGTGGAAAGCTCACTGCGCACCCTCGTATAGGTGGTAAGACTCTGAAAGCTTGTCTCATTTACCTAAGTAAACACCATTTAGAGCTCTTGCAGGCCTGGTGCTAATACACTTATAAACTCTTGCACTCGTTTCAGTGTAATAGCACATAGCTGAGGAAACATGCGGGGAGTATATTGTCCAAATCAACTGCTATAGACTCACCCACAGCCAGAACAGGATATGAGAGTCTAGAGCTGGCTGTGGCAGAGAAACTGCATGGTGAGAAAACCCCTTTAGCTTCCTGGTTAATATCTGGAGGTGTTGCTTCCATATCTGCTATTAATTATCGGTTCTTATAATGCTATCTATTCTTTTTTAATTACTCAAGACTCTCCGACAGCGCAGCATCTCCACAACTTGATGTTGGCAAACCCAGGCTTCATGGTTGGCATGATGTTCTTAGGGCTGTGGAGTTGGAGTCAGAGTTGTCATAAAATGGACCGTCTCTGACTTCCAAAATATATAATAAATTAGTTTAATGCAGTGCAAAGAGCAAGAGGAATTGGGTCGGGCCAGTGCTGCTGCTGCTCCCATATCTTCAGCCTCTCACATGAGGAGTGTAGTGAATGACATGGAGCAGAGGCAAAGTGGCGCAGCGAGGGAAATGATATTCCGCTCCCATAGACATATACTGATTGGACCAGAAATTCAGCACAATCTTTTCACTCTGCTTTCAAAGAAGTAGGAAGAGTTCAAACCAGATCTATCAATACTGACTGTGGCTCGAGGCAATTCGTTCTATACCCTGACATTGTTTAGAGATGTTGCCCTGTGCTCACCTCTTTTCCTGAACCCAAGTTCGTGTTAGAGAGGCGTTCTCTAGCCTGGAAGAATATGGAGATCAGATGTGAGGTCGTGTATGCTGGGATCTCGATGAGAGGACAGAATAGTTTTTATCAGAACAAATTCATAGATCCCACAAATGTTATTCCAGGGACGATTTTGTTGAAAAAACGGGTTCACTCCCCGCACTTACCTGCGAGCATTTTGACGTTATTACAATTTTTTTCAAAGTTTTTTGTGTTCTAAAGTAGTATCCAATAGAATTTATTTACAATGACAAGCAAAGGGTAAACATTGTTTTGAACTTGTGACTTTCTGGCTCATATCTACTATCTCCACTACAGCTGTCAACGTGAGACTACCCTTCATATTTTATAGGAGAACATCTTGGCTATCGCATAGCATACCTTTAGAGACGCATGACACTATTTAGCAAATGCTTATTCTGAAGAGATGTTTTTCATGTAAGTTGGCATGTAAGGTATTGTTCACACAGGCTTATTCTGGGATTTATTTTCTAGCCTGTAATTCGCGCCGTGCTGTGCTAATTATGGGGCGAGATAAGTCACCACTGGTCTTTTAGGGTAAGCCCACAGCTCTCAGTAAGAAATACTTTGGATTTCGTCTCCTATCCCCTGCGTCGCACAATTACGGCGAGCGGACGTGAGAAGTGACATTTTCATTTATTCACGGCGATATACGCACCGAGAATAATGACATGTCTATAGGGTCTGGCGGACTTTTGTGAGTCCGCAATTAAAGCCGGCTGGGTGAACATAGCTAGACACTGTGTTTGCTTTCCTGGGGCATGGACGAATCTTTTTCTTTCTTGTATAATACAAATCACAAACATTGTCTCTCTAACTTCCCTGATAGCCTCGAGTGTGATCTATTAGGGCTTGATTACAAGTGAAAGGTCTATTGGTTTGGGATGCATCAGTAATAATGAAGAATGATTTCCCAAGATAAGAGAAAAGACTGCATCATCCAGCTCATCGACTTTAGCATTTGGGCCAAAGATAAATTGCCAAATGCATTATCTAGGGGGTAATGTACAGCTGGAGATAGATGACAGATGACAGTCCATCCAGTCAAAAGCCAAGAGGTGTCGTTCCAGGGAAAACATCAGAGACAAACAAGTCGCTCATGTTCACAACGGTTTCGATCAGTTCTAACGTGGACCGACACAGCAGTGGAGGGGGTCTTATTGTGGCTTCATAAGAGATCACAGACGTCCGATGCAAGCAACCGGGCAACACACATCACACAGGTCTGGGATTGATTGGCCCGAATAAAAAGGAAGAAGCCTCAATTCAATTTCCTCATGGAAGAATGCAGTAGCAAAGAGTTTTGTTTATAAAAAATACGAAACAGGGGAAGATTGGAAAGGGGGTGCTTTGGAGCGGTGAGATGAAAGTCAATAGTCCGAGTTTTGGTAAGAAAAGAATGGGTCTAACGAATGACAAGAAATTGACCAGGACTTGTCAAGCTCGGTGAGGAAGTCTGAGATATGGGGAGGGGTCACAGCCAAAAAGGATTGTTGGGGACACTTGACCAGGGATCGATGCTGAGTATATGCGAGTGTTACTAGATGAAATTACCTCACTATCGGCTCGGAGTAGTGACCATTGTAGCGGATGAAATGGACGTCATAGTGTCCAGCAGGACAAACCAAACTGATGCATACCATCAAGTAGAAGGATATGTTCATCTGACCCATGAAGTAGAATATGCTGCTATTGGCTGCCGCATCGAGTCCGCCAGACCCACAACCCCAAATAAACTCAAGTCAAAAGTAAGGTGGGTAGGGGAAAAACTCGAACTGGGGCACCAACAGCTGGAATGTGTAGGAAGAAGCCTGGGACCAGATTTTGGTAAAGACCTCCTTGAATCTGATCCAGAGCCCAGAAGGATTCAGGAGAGATGAAAACCAAAGACGTGGCATTTACAAATAATCTAACGCAAGAATATTATAAATAAACATTTTGTTTTATTATGTGCAAAGCAGTAACATGCAGTTACAGGAAAGAATCTGCAGAACTAGCAGATGCTACATACTTGAAGTGAACTTTATGTTAAGTTATGCGGGAGGGGGGGTGGGATAAGGCAGAGGGTCGCCCTCGTGTGCGGGGGGAGAAGGCCAGAGGGTCGCCCGTCGGTGTGCGGGGGGAGAAGGCAGGGGGTCGCCTCGTGTGCGGCGTCGGGGGGCGGGGAGAGAAGGCAGAGGGTCCCATCGTCTGCGGGGGGGGGGGAGAGAAGGCAGAAGGGTCCCCCTCGTCTGCGGGGGAGGAAGGAGAGGGTCCCCTCGTCTGCGTGGGGGTGGGAAGAAGGCAGTAGGGTCCCCTCGTCTGCGGGGGGGGGGGGGGGAGCGAGATAGGCCAGACGAGGGTCCCCTCGTGTTCGTTCCTGCCGGGTGGGGGGGGGGGGGGGGAGAAGGAGAGGGTCGCCCTCGTTTGCACGGGGGGGGGGGGGAGAAGGCAGACGGGTAGCACTCGGTGTGCGGGGGGGGGGGGAGAAGGCAGAGGGATCGCCTCGTGTGCGGGGGAGAAGGCAGGGGGTTCCCCCTCGTCTGCGGGGGGGCGGGGGGGGATAGAAGGAAGATAGGGTCCCTCCCTCGTCTGCGAGGGAGGGGGGGGGAGAGAAGGCAGAGGGTTCCCCCTCGTCTGCGGGGGCGTGGGAGAAGGGGCAGAGGGGTCATCCCCTCGTCTGTCGGGGGGGGGGCGGGGGGCGAGAAGTCAGAGGGTCACCCCTGTGTCTGGGGGGAGAAGGCAGAAGGGTCTCCCCTCAGTCTGGCGGGGGGGGGGGGGGATAGAATGCAGGAGGGCCCGCATCGTCTGCGGTGGGGGGGGGGGGGTAGAAGGCGAGAGAGGGTAGCCCACTCGTCTGCGGGGGGGGGAGAAGAAGGCAGAGGGTCCCCTCGTCTGCGGGGGGGGGGGGGGGGGGGGGGGGGGAGAAGGTGGAGGGTTCCCCGCTCGTCTGCGGGGGGGGGGGAGAAGGCAGACCACGCCCACCGCCCCCACCTCGTATGCGGTGGGGGGGGGGGGGGAGAAGGCAGAGGGTCCCCCTCGTCTGCGGGGGCGGGGAGAATGGCAGAAGAGGGTCCACATCGTCTGAGGGGGGGGGGGGGGAGAAGGCAGTGGGTCCCCCTCGATATGCGGGCGGGGGGGGGGGTAAGGGAGAATGGCAGAGGGTCCACCTCGTCTGCGGTGGGGGGGGGGGGGGGAGAAGGCAGTGGGTCCCCCTCGTCTGCGAGGGGGGGGGGGGGGGGTGGGGGGGAGAAGGCAGAGGGTCCCCCTCGTCTGCGGGGGGGGGGGGGGGAGAAGGCAGAGGGTCCCCCTCGTCTGCGGGGGGGGTGGGGGGGGGCGGGGGGGAGAACAACGGGGAAGGAGGTAGAAGGGCAGAGGGGTTCCCCTCGTTGCGTGAGGGGGGGAGGGGGGGAGAAGGCAGAGGACGGGGTACCCCCTCGTTTCCTGCGGGGGGTGGGGTGGGGGAGAAGGCAGAGGTCCCCTGCTGCGGGGGGGGGGGGGGTAGGAGCAGAGGGTCCCCCTCGTCTGCGGGGGGGGAGGGGGGGAGAAGGCAGAGGGTCCCCCTCGTCTGCGGGGGGGGGGGGGGAGCAGAAGGCAGGAGGGTACCCCCTCGTCTGCGGGGGGGGGGGGGGGAGAAGGCATGAGGGTCCACTCGGCTGCGGGGGGGGGGGCGGGGGGAGAAGGCAGAGCAGAGGGTCCCCCTCTTCTGCGGGACGTGGGGGGGGGAGAAGGCCAGAGGGTTCCTCCCTCGTCTTGCCGGGGGGGGGGGGGGGGGGAGCCGATAAGGCAGTGGGTCTCCCCCTAGTCTGCGGCGGGGGCGTGGGGAGAAGGCAGAGGGTCCCCTCGTCTGCGGGGGGGGGGTGGGAGAAGGCAAGAGGGTCGCCCTACGTCTGGCGGGGGAGGAGAAGGCGAGGGTTCCCCCTCGTCTGCGGAGGGGGGCGGGGGGAGAAGGCCAGAGGGTCACCCTCTCGTCTCGGAGGGGGGGGACTTGAGGCGGGGGGGGGAGGCAGAGGGTCCCCCTCGTCTGCGGGGGGGGGGCGGATGAGGGAGATGGCGAGGGTCCCCTCATCTTCTGCGGGGGGGGGGGGGTAGAAGAGATATGGCAGAGGGTCGCCCTCCGTCTGCGGGGCGAGGGAAGAAGGCAGAGGGTCGCCACTCGTCTGCGGAGGGACGGTGGGCGAGAACGGCAGAGGGTCCCACCTCGTCTGTCGGGGGAGAGCAGTGGGTCCCCCTCGTGCCTGCCGGGGGGGGGGGGAGAGAAGGGCTCAGAGGGATCCCTCCGTCGTCTTGCGGGGGGGAGGAAGGAAGAGGGTCCCCCTCGTCTGCGGCGGGGAGGATAGGCAGAGGGTCCCCCTCGTCTGCGGGGGGAGAAGGCAGAGGGTCCCCCTCGTCTGCGGGGGGAGAAGGCAGAGGGTCCCCCTCGTCTGCGGGGGGAGAAGGCAGAGGGTCCCCCTGATCCTGAACACCACTGATCCCCGTCTCACGGGCAGTCCGGTCTCAGGGAGAACCTTGTACCCGTAACCTCTTGTACATTGTTAGCGAGCAGCACCCGGGCTCCGGCTCTTCTCGCTGACAGGACAAACTCGTTGCCATCATCCAGAAAGCGGTTGAGCTCGGCCCCGGCAGAGAGCTGCTCCCCGGCCGGCAGCCCGAAGTAGTTGTGCACCGAGCTGAGGATGAACTGCTTCCTCCGGTCCTCTCCGGTATCCGCCTGCATCTTGTAAGCTCTACAGCCGGGCGTCCTGACACTTGCGTGCGGCCGGAGGAGGTTGTTGAAGAGCCGCTACCATAGCAACGCGGGATCAGCCGCAACTGCCTCCGCCAACATGGCGGCGACGTAAGCAGGGCAGTGCTCGCGGGCCCGGGCTTGGACGTTCGGAGGAACGCGCGCCGTGAGGGGGGGGGGAGGAGGTTGTATCTCATCTAATACAATCTGCTGTGAGGAAAGAGGTCTCCTGTATCAGTATCCAGGAAAGCTGGGGGCGGACTGCCTATAGCCAGCAGCTCGCCAAGCTCTCACTTCTCCTGTATTGTAGCCATTTAGCTCCTCAGAGAAGCTGAATGAGGCCCACTGTCATGGCCGCTACCGAGGTGGTCACCGGCTTCCCAAATCACAGCCATCAGGATTCAATAGGGCAAAGAAACCGCACAAAATAATCCTCCCTAAACGTACATGTCTGGCCACAGGAGTCAAAGAAACGGCACAAAATAATCCTCCCTAAACGTACATGTCTGGCCACAGGCGTCAATGAAACCGCACAAAATAATCCTCCCTAAACGTACATGTCTGGCCACAGCAGTCAAAGAAACGGCACAAAATAATCCTCCCTAAACGTTACGATGTCTGGCGCAACAGGACGGCAATGAAACAGGAAAAAAGATATTCCCTCCCTATAACGGTTACATGTCTTAGACACAGGCGTCAATGTAAAAGCCGCAACAAAATATCATCCATAACATTACATGTCTGGCCAAGGCTTCAATGAAACCGCACAATATCCTCAATAAAGTTACTTGCTATGGCCACCAAAGGAGTCAATGAAACCGGCTTACATAACGTCGGTCCACTAGTCTGACGTATACATTGTTTGAAGTAGGTACATGAGCGTTAGGCCATGTTCAAACAGGCTTATTCCTGGGTCATAATTGTCCGTAATTACGCCCGGTGTGCGCCAATTACGGGTGATATCCGTACGCAAGTAATCTTCGGTTAATGAACAAGTTATCTAGAGAACTATGCATTACGTCTCATCTCCATGCTCGGGCGAAGTACGCCGAGGGGGTGATAATTGTCATGTGAATTCACAGGGCGTTTATGCGCTGCTGCAATTGAATGTCTATGGGCAACGGAGTAGGTGCTGGCCCAACCGCACGCTCACTCCCCAGCTTCCGCCCCACTCCCCACGGCCCACACGGTGTAAATTGCGGGGCGGTTATTACGCCCACGCAGTTAAGCCGTGTGAACATGGCACTTCAGGCTATGTTCACACGGCTATTTCGGGGCCGTATTTTACGGAAACGTATTTACATCCGCAAATTACCGTCCCGAAATACGTTTCAAATAATGAACCATTAAAGTAGCATTGTTCCGCAAATGTAAAATAGCCTTCGTCGTTCACACGAGGCGTTTTTTCGCGAGCGCTATTTTGCGGGCGTAAATAGGTACGTAAATACGATCATAAAAAAATTAATCCCTCGTCACTTTATTGAGGGCGTATTTCACAACGTAAATCCCCCATCAGTAAAGAATGGGGAATGTATTTATGGACGCGAAAAATACGTGCCAAACATTTTTATAACGTGTATTGAAACGTATTTCGGACGCATTTGCGGAACGTAATAAAGTCCGTAAATACCCGAGAATAAGCCGTAAGTGAAAACATAGCCGTGTAGGGGCTCCGTATTTGTCCAGTTCGAGGTCATCCGTACGGGGTATCCTGAAGAAAGGTTCCCCAAAATGGGGCCGGACTGGGAATAAAAATCGCCCTGGCTCTAAGCCTCTGCAGAACCACATTACACTTAAAGAAAATTCGCCCCTTGTTTCGCACCTCGTCCACTGTACTAAGATAATAACTAACACTATTAAAGCTCGCTTTCACCATGAGCACAGTTTTGGTGCATTTTTTATGTGTTTTTTGGTGCGAGATTTTGTGCAGAACGGAATAGAAACGTTATTGCTGCTAACAATTATGCATCAAAAAAACGCATCAAAAAAATGCACCAAACCACTCCGTGTGGTGTGAGGAGGCCCCCTAAGAACAAAGCAAGTGAAAGAAAGTCAAACAGTGAATGCAAGAGGGGAACCCCTCATGACAGAGTCCAGGTGTTGCACTTGCTCTTAATAATCGGGACAAGCACACACTGACACTACATAGAAGCACCAGCATATAACTATCAACCCCACGCACATCACATCACAAGTAGTAGGTCACTCATCACATGATTACAGCATGATGCAACCACAGAAGTAAAATTAGCCCCTGACAAGCAAAGGGACTCACAGGAGACGTCCATCTGCCCTATCCTCCTTTGATGTCTGACCTGATGAGTCGTTTATCCTTCCCTTTTTTTTCTTCTGTCCGATTACAGTCACATGCAGAGTGTACTTTTCTAGTGGTCAATACGCGTCTCCTGTAGATTTTGCCACAAATACATCTTAGGACTTCCTCTCTTTACCAGCACTTTCCTATCGAATTCCCCAAAAAGACGTATGTTAAAATAAACAAAATTAGGGGGGGGAAAAAAAAAAAGAAAATTAAATAAATGATCACTAGATAAGTTGGCATTGTAATTATGGTAGACCCCCATGTAGGTAGGTTAACAGAGCTAGTCCTCCTTAATCTGGCAGGTAGCTGGACTGCCCCTTGTAACTAGCACGGGTAGCACCGCTGGGGCTGCCAACAGTAACGTCCAGCCAGTTAGCCGGGGACACTGCCCCCCAGTAATCAGCAGCTGCCGGGGCTAGCCCGAGTAATTAGCCATGAGCAGCTGGGGCTGCCCCCGAAGTAACACTGACAGGATAGCTAGGGCTGCCCCCCAGTAACTAGACAAGGTAGCTAGGGGCTGCCCCAGTGAATCAGACCAGGTAAGGGACCAAGTAATTAGCCATGTAGGGCCTAAGCCAGTAATTAGCCAGGTAGTCCAGGGGCTGGCAGTAATTAGCCAGCTAGGGTCAATATGTAGACCAGGCTGGGCCAGTATGTAGCCAGGCATGGGCCAGTATGTAAGCAGACAGGCAGTAGATAGGCATGCTAGGGGCCGTATATACGGCAGGGCTAGTATATAGACAAGGGGGCAACCTTTATAGTAGGACAGGGGCAGTATATAGGAGGACATGGCAGGTATCTAGGCGGACAGGGCAGGTAATATAGGCAGACAGGCTGGTATTTAGGCACGACAGTGCGAGTTTATATTTAGGACAGGGCTGATGTATAGGGCTGACTATATATGGTAGCGACAGGGCTGACGGTATATAGTAGACAGGGCAGTAGTATATAGGTTCAGAGACAGGGCTGTTATATAGGCAGGACAGGCTGGTATATAGCAGACAGGGCAGGTAATATAGTAGACAGGGCAGGGTATATAGGTAGACTATGAGGGATGATAATTTAGGCGCAGACCAGGGTGGGTATATAGGCAGGAGACGGGCAGTATATAGGTTGACAGGGCAGTATAGTAGGTAGCAGGGACTGGTATATAGGTATGACAGGGCAGTATATAGGTAGACAGGGCAGTATATAGTTAGACTGGGCCAGTATATAGGCAGACAGGGTGGTATTATAGGTAGCCAGGGCTCTGGTTTATAGGAGTCAGGGCAAGTATATAGGCAGACGGAGGGCAGAGGTTATATAGGTAGACAGGGCTCGTATATAGATATACAGGCCTGGTTAATATGCTGACAGCGGACTGTATTATAGGTAGATCAAGAGGACCTGGTATATAGGAAGGACAGGGGCAGTTATAGGTAGGACCAGACGGCCGAGCACCTATAGGTAGAAAGGGCAGTAGTATAGGCAGTCAGGCTGGTATATCATAGGTAGTCAGGAGTGTTATAGGCAGACAGGGGCAGTATATAGCAGAGAGGCTCAGTATATAGGTGAAAGGGCTAGGTATATTAGGCAGACAGGGCAGTAATATAGGTAAGACAGGGCAGTTATAGAGTACGGTATGGGCTAGTAGTTTTTAAAAAAATACACTAAAAAATCTCCATACTTAACCTGAATGTCTACTGCATCCTCTCTCTGTCCTATTCCCTGGTGGAGCGCCGCCAGGGCAGCAGGTGTGCGGGACGCGGAGCAGGCCGCGGGCATGATGGTATACATCGCAGACACCATGCCCCCGCGGACTCCTGGGTAGTGAATGGCTGGGATCAGAGATCCCGGCTGTTCAGTCTCGCGCCGCTGACTGCGACCGGCGGCGGTGCAGGCGGCGGCTGTGTATGGATGCATGGGGCTGGGTCGGTGACCCAGGAGTGCAGCCGTGGTGCTACGGGGGGGCGCACTGTCGGTACCTGTCACAGGACGTCCCGGTCGCTGATGCGGTCCATTGCGGCCCCCTGAAGCGACCGGCCACAGACCGCACCGTGACTCGAGGGGACCGCCGGGAGGGAAAACACTGGTCCTCCCCTCGGCGGGCGATCCGAGCCGGCCCTGCGGCCTGTTCCCCAATATACCACTGGGCCCCACAGAGAATAGTAGAGTAGTCCTCTATGAAGTTTGTTTGCTCCATTCCTAGCGGTATACACTTTCCTTGTGCTACTCAAAACTGCCTGAAAATAGAGCACACAGTCCACATAGGAACACTTACTTAAAGGGGTTGTCCCGCTACAAGGATTGCTTTTCATGTTATATAGCTTGCCAAAACAAACGTCGACTTGCAATTTGACTGTATGTCCATGTAATCAGTGAGTCTCATAGACCTATTCCCTAGATATACCCTCTTGTCACTGGGGCAGTAAGAACGGGCTGCATCAAAGTCCTAAGGTCGTATAGCTATAGACCTGTTTGATCTCTCCTGATAGCGCTGCCAGCATAATGGTCACCGTATGCTAATAGACCTGTCATATCTCTCAGTGATAAGGCTGTCCAGACACACTGAGTTGCTGTAGCTATAGACCTATCCTATCTCTCCTGATAGGTGCCAATGCTGGTTCGCTAGACGCTTGTGCATACTGCAGGTCAGCAGAAGCCGTAATTCAAAAACTGAGAAAACAGGGATTGAGTGTGTGATGAGATTCAATGTTTAGAGAGCACGCACCTTTAATCTATATGGGGTTTGAGTTGAGATATCGGGAATATTTCTTCAAGCAGATTACCCTGACGCGATACCTCAAACAGAGGCAAGAAAAAGACGTAGGTCATTGGTGAAAACCCGTTAACATATGCATTGACTTCAATGGCTGGCCGCACGGCACAGGATGCGTCTTTGTATCCATTTCATTTAGAAAAGTCTGTCCTTTTTTGTTTGACAGATGGAACACGCAAGGTGCTGTACAAAAATAGATGCGTTACAGTATACATTTCTTTAGAAAGGGGGGGGGGGTTGTTGCCACGAATGCATTTCATGCTACACGTCTATTCGCCTCTCTTTCAGCTTTCTAGTGTGATCGAAAGGGTGTGTTGTGTGATTTGTTTTGAACTGCCAATTTCATGCTGACCTGCAGGGCTGACATTCACCCATGACTTTTCACGCACAGTGCGATCACTCTAGTTAAGAATACAAAGGTCTTGTGAATATGGAAAGAGCATGTGGGAGTAGCATACACTTATGTAGCTTAGCAGAAAATAGAGCACACAGACCACATAGGACCACTTACTTAATCTCCATGGGGCTGCGGTGAGATGTTGGGAACCTTTCTTCATGATACCCCGACGGATACCTCAAACAGAAGCAAAAAACACTGTGTGAACGACCCGTTAACGTATGCATTGACTTCCATGGCTGACCGCACGGCACAGGACACATCTTTGGTAGCCATATCATTTAGAGAAGTCTGTCCTTTCTTTTTTGACAGATAGAAGACACATGGTGATGTACAAAAATATATGCATTACAGTATACATTTCTTTAAAGGGGTTTTGCCACAAAAGCATTTTATGTTCTCTATTCCTCTCTTCAGCTCTGTGTGCTTAAAAGGGGGGGGGTGTAATTTGTTTGAACTGTATATCATGTGGACCAGAAGGTGGACACACCATGCCTGTCCCCAACAGTATGCTCACTTAGTTCAATACAAGGTCTGTCTTATGTAAAAGACCTGTAAGTAGCTATCAATTGCTAGCTCAGTGGTTACAGTTTTTGGTTGCCACAGAACAGGGGTCTAGGTTCCATAATCTGGCAGGAAGCAAACTGTGGATTTTTTTCTCCAATACCAATAACCAGATTGAGGTTTCTTTTTATTTATTTGGCCAGAACTGTCTTGGAATAATTACTACAGGAGAACAAAGGACAGGAATAGAATGACTCAGCACCTGGGGTTGAAACACTCGACTCTGCAAGTGAATGTAAGACTATCAGGCAGGAAATAGACTATATTGTAGAGGAAGACGGTGATGTATGAGATTGTGCGGTCAGGATCTGAGGAGCTGTCTCGTCACTGGTCGTGATCCCTAGAGAACAAGACAGAATCGCTTATAGATCACTAAGGGAGCAGCTAGGACAAAAACGCTACAGATCTTTTAATAAAGATGCCGTGTGAACATACCATAAGTGTGTGACAACGGAAAATGTCTACCCAGGCATTTGTGCCTCACGTTGTGTACTCTGTCAGATAAATACATATAAACAGACCTTGCCCAAATTCAGTTCGCAGGAGGGTGAAAACGGTGGTGAACATAGAAAAAAAGCTTGTTAACAAAAGAAACGAAAAAAGCAAAGATCAGACGCTGTTTTTGGTCTTTTTAACCATAAATTTATTGGTAAGAATAAAGAGTAGTATACAACAGAATAAGGCCTGATAAGTCATTGCAAGACTAAATTTCAACTAGCATTATCCCAAGAAGTAGACAAGACCAGCACCTCCAAATCCATCTCAGATCAGAACATTGAACATCCATTACAATCACATAACAACTGCAATAAGTTAATAACAGTCAGTTCCTGTCATAGAGAAAAAATGTACCTGGCTGTCAGTACGGCCCCATCGCACGCCAACTGCCATAGACGCAATCCAGGATCTCTAACACCGAGAATGCTCGCCAACACCATATGCCTAACTTAGTTGTGTAGTATAATGGTCCTTGTACCGTGTCGTGTAGCCATAGAAAGTAGTAGATGACGTGAGAAATCAGGCCGGATACCTTTTTCAGGATACACCTGAGTTATATTTGATGGTAGAAGCTTTGCGAGGAGTACTAGCTTCCCTTCTTCAGCATGGTGTTATGACCAAAAACAGCTATGGGAGCATAGACTCCTCGAAATCTCACCATCAAAGAGACAGATTACTCGCAGCCGGAAAAGGTATTCGCGCTGAATCTTCACTGTTCTCTACTTTTGATGGCTTACACGGTTACAAGAGATATGATTACTAGCAATTTGGAAAGATAACACAAACGTTGTACACTCGCAGAATGGAATTGAAAAAACCGGCCTTTAAGAATAGCCTTGCAGACAACTCAAATAGCGACGCATCTTATAGGTTTATACAACTTGTCTGAAGAAGGGAGCTAGTTCTCTCGAAAGCTCACCATCAAATATACTCAGTTAGCCTGAAAAAGGTATCGTCTGATTTCTTCACTCTTTTCCTAACTAAGTTCGGTGAAGCAAGACCAGAAGTATCCAGCCATTTAGCCCATATTTTATTATATATAAGTTTGGCTCCTCTCTTATAATACACCCCTCTCTCCAAAGCAATCAGCCAATTCACTTTATTAACAAACTCCTGTGCTGACGGAGGTTCTGCATCCAGCCACTTTGTCGCTATTAACTTCCTTACCATAAATAAAAGCCTAGATATTGTGATTTTCTCAGCCTCTGAAACAGTTAAGTCTCCTACGTATCCCAAAATACAAACCAACAGATTCATCTCTATGGTAATTTGAAAAATTTGCTGGATCAACTGTACAATAAAAATCCAATATCGCTCTAGTTTAGGGCAATGCCAGAACATATGCATCAGAGAGGCCGGGTGCACATGACACCTATTACACAGAGGGAGAGGCCCGAATTCCAATTTTATGTAGAAATAGAGGAGTTCTGTAAACTCGATGTATTAAGAATAATTGAGAGAGTCGATGCTGTTCACTCACTGAAATCAATGGAATGGTCCTCAGTATCTCCTCCGAAATATTAGGCTCTGTAGGGCCAATATCTCCTTCCCACCTACTACGTAAATTTATTGGGTTTCTAGAAAAAAAAGATCAGATGTTAAACGTCTGCTGAAAAGTGTACGTCTGGGATACGCTTAGTCGATACCATATAACATACACGTTTTGCAGTATAGTCCAACGTGATGTGAACCTAGCCTAGAACTAGGTATGCACCACATTTATGAGGTACATTTGGTGTACACACAAGGAAAACACCCAGGGACGACATACTGTATATGATTTTTGGCGCCCAGGCGCCATTTTTTTTGCATGCATTAGTAGCGTACAATGCGCCTGAATCTATGAACCTGTTCTACTGCGGGTCATAGATTTCGTGCTTTTTAGCTACAAAACGACACTTCTGGCTCAGGTAAACCACTTTTAAAGTGGTTTACCTGTTCCAGCAGTAATGCGCCTGAATTTGCCGTACTGAAGCTATAAATGTGTAGCTTCGTATGGTTGTAGTGCGACTCTCCTCCAGCACGTCCACCGATCTCAGGCGCATTACAAAGTGCCCTGTGCGCTTTATACTGCAACTAATACTGGAGTGTGCCTGATTAAAAATATAGCGAACAGGACTAAAAAGAAACCGGACTTCTGGCGCAGCCCCGTGCATACATGTCGCCCCTAATGTATACACTAAAGTATCTATAGGATTATATGGCCCAACAGAAGTCAAAAGTGTTTCCTTTTGGCGTCTGTTTGGCAAGTATGCATCTTTATACCACATAGAAAAAAAGTGCAGGAAGCTATGCTATTCTATAGAACAGCATTTAGAAAAGCAGGGTTTTTTTAGGATTTTTTTTTTACAATGGGACTCTATGGGGGGGCGGATATCAGAAGCATCTGTTTAATGTATATTGTCTGCCGTGTACATTAAATGAAAGCCGGGAACCTGATATGAACTTCAGGGGATGTTCCCACCATAGAGTTTTATTTCATATCGCTAGGATATCCCATCAATATCTCGGGACCAGGACCCTGAAAGTTTCGGCTCAGAACGGAGAGTCATTCACGCTTACATACAACTCTCCATTCTGTTCTATGGGAGTTCCGAGTATTGACGAGTGAAAGAGAAACTGTACTAGGAACTCCCATAGAAATAGCAAATATTCAGTCACCTCTCTGTTCAGTGCAGCTGCAGCACAGATGAGGACACAGCTAAGGCTCTCCCATTCTCAAAATAAGTGCGCATCTCAAACGTGGGACCTACACCTATCAGACATTTAGGACATATCCAACCGATACACCATAAATGTCTGAAATACCCTTTCAAGTAAATGTCTGCCAAACCCACAGATTTTGGCAGGATCAGCTGACCATGTAATGTGTATGGGGGTCACTAGATTTCTCTGACAGTAGATGTAAGAGGAAAGAAGGATCAGATGAGCTCGATTTCAGTGCACCTGAGTGTGGGTTCGCAACATGGCTAGGAATGGGTGCTTTGGCGCCTTAGGCAAATGGGGCAAATGATGGCCCCCTCACCGCCTCTAGTCCGGACGTGAGGCATGGCACCTTCAGTTGTGCCCGCCCCAGCGAGGTGAAATAGCAGAAAAAAACACAATTGCACCATATTTTGGGAGGTGCATTATAACTGACGTTATCTTTATTCTGCCGGTCAGTACGATTCCAATTTCTTTTTTATTTGCTCTCCAGCGCAATTTTCTGAGCCCAAACTTTTTTGTATTTTTATCTATAGACCTCTATGAGGGATGGTTTTTTGTGGACTGAAGTGTGGATTTCATTAGTACAATTTTGAGATGCCTGTGACCAGGGCTGTGGAGTCGGAGTCGTGGAGTCAGAGTCGGAGTCGGTGCCTATTTTGCAGGAGTCGGAGTCGTCATAAAATGGACCGACTCCAACTCCCAAAATATATAATAAGTTGGTCCAGTTAGTTCGATGCAGTGCAATGAGCAAGAGGAATTGGGTCCCCATTTGCTACTGCTCCCATACTTCAGCCTCATCACATGAGGAGTGTAATTGATGGCGGGGACAGGCAAAGCACTGCCCCAGGAAAAGTTTCCCTGCTCCCAGGGCAACAGATTTCAGCAAAATCTTTCACCTGCTTTCAAAGAAGTAGACGATCAACCATTCATCAGACCTGACTGTAGCTCAGGCAATTCCTTTATACCCTGACATTGTTAGAGATGTTGCCCCTGTGGTCACCACTTTGCCTCCCACCCAAGTTAGTGTAGAGAGGCCGTTCTGTAGCCTGGAAATCATGAATCAATGTGGGGTCATGTATAGGATCTGGTGTAGGCAATGCTATTTCTCAGAACAAATTTCAAGAGACTCCACAAATTTTTCCTGCAGTGTTTTGCATATTTACAATTTTTTTTGTGTTCTAAAGTCATATCCAATAAATATATTTTACACTGACAACAAAATGGAAACAATGGTTTGAACTTGTACTTTCAGGCTCCATATCTCACCATCCACTACAACTTTGTACATGGGGCTACTGTAATTTTATATATATCAGCTTACATCTTATACATAAATTTGACTTGAAATATTTAGCATCTGCTTAGTTCTGCAGATTCTTTCCTGTAACTGCATTGTTACTGTTACCTCCTAAAAATCAAAAATGTTAATTTTTATTATTTTGTTAGTATGTGGGAAATCCACCTTTAGTTTTCAATACTCCCCTGAATCCTTCTGGGCTCGGGGAACAATTCAAGCATGTCTTAAACCAAAACTAATTCCCTAGTCTCTTCTACACATTCCCAATGTTGGTGCGACTGTATTTGAATACAATACAGCTTTTTCTTTACTCTACCCACAAGCGTTCAAAAATTAAAACATTGTTACCATTTTGCTTCTCATGTCTGTTCTACCAAAATAGCTTGTTTATTGCAACATAAGGTGATAAACGCCTGATGTTACCATTTTACTACATAAAGTATCACTTAAACATGCGCCGTGTATGAGGGAGTCAGGAGTCGGAGGTTTGGGAAATTGAGGAGTCGGAGTCGGAGGTGGGGCTTCAGCTTGCCGACTCCACAGCCGTGCCTGTGACTTTTTGATCACTTTTTACTTTAATTATTGTGAATGCAAAATGACCCCCACCCCTCAAAAAAAAAGCTATTTTGGCACTGGCATTCACTAAGCAGGGTACATAAGGGAATATATTAATAGACTGGACTCTTACAAAAGTGGCAATACCAATTATATTTAATTTTCTATTTTTATTTTTGTAAATTGGGGAAAGGAGGAGTGTTTTAAACTATTAATACTTTTTATTTTATTTTTTGCCTGTAATTTTAGTTCCCTTAGGGCAAGCGCATCAAACTCAAAAGCTAACATGGATCACCTCCATAAGGTCTAAGTTTATGTGGGCCGGAAAAAAAACTTTTATAGAAAAGTAAAATGATTTAGATATGTCCAGTACAAAAAAAAAAACAAGAACAAGTAAAATGAATGTTTTTTTTCCCTTCTCTACTACTACTTCGGGAGAAATCTTGTTCACATTGATTACTTCCAAAACTGACCCAACATGAACGTCAGTAATTTTGGATCTGACAGAAGACTTATTTAATTTTAACTAACTGCTCACACCAATATGGTACTAACTATGCTTTTATAATACATAGCAATAAATTACTGTATTTCTATGTATTATAGTTTATGTGTCTGATCCAGAGGGCATTATTAGCAGCCATGGGCACCTTTCCATTGCATTGCAGGTGTGGCCATAAGGGACAGAGAAAGTCACCTCCATCTGTTAAACTCTAGTTGCTTTGGATATTACTGACCCTGAGTAAACTACTGCTGTGAGTGCAGTGACGGCCAATGCTTGGGATCGGCAGCGGTGCCAGCTCCATGACCCCATCTAAGATTAAAGAGAGGCTCTGTCCCCACTGCACAGAAAAACGTCCATTTCTTCAGCATTTTGTGTTTTCTAGAACCGTTGAAAACTTGACTGTAATCATCTCCCATAGACTTCTATTGTAAAAACGTCCTGCTGTCTCCACTGAGCTTCTTTTTTTCCTGCTCGTTTTTGCTGCTGGTTTTTTTGAAACATGTTGCAAAAAATGACTGAGCAGGGTAGAAAACGAACTATTGAGTCTAGGGGTGTGTCCCACTGCCGGGGAAACCCATCTTTTTTTTTTCAGCTTTTTTTTTCTTTTTTTTTTTTTTTTTAAACTGTGCATGTCTGAAAAAAATGCTCCAAAAAAACGAAAAAACAGGGGCCAAAAAAAAAAATTTGTTTTTTTCCAATTTTTTCACAGGCAGTGGAAAAAAAAAACTGAGTTTTTTGAACGTTTTTTAGTTTTCTGGTCGTTTCTTTCCACTGCAGTGTAGATGTAGCCTAAGGCCGTGTCTACACAGCACAATGTACCGTTGGATTTTCGCTTGTTTTTTTAAGTATTTTAAACCCAAAAAAAATTTTAAAAGGGCCCTTGGCCTGTTGGAAAAAAATTCCCCAAAAATTTCCCAAAAAGATTGGGGGGGGGGTCGGAAAACCCTACATTTAGGGGAGTTCCCCACGGGTTAAACTGGGACGTATTTCATGCCGTACTGCGCTCAATTCGGGACGAGATACGTCCCAGTCATTACGGTAATCCCCGATTCTCATAGAGGACTATGGATTACGCCTCCTATCAATGAGCTGGATGATGTAGTTTCTCTTTTCTTGAGAAATCTTCATGGCTGCTCAGTGACCATTCATTTGGGAATCAGCCTAATAACACACTGAGCTATTGGAGAATGTGAGAACAGGTTGTAATTTATAGTATACAAGAAGGAAAAGATTGTCCGACCACCAGGAGCAAAACAATAACAATGCGGTTACATGACAAGAATCTGCAGAACTAAGCATATGCTAAATAGTTGCAGGTTAAAGTTATGTATGAGATCGCCAAGATGATGGTCTATGAAATGATGGGAGTCTCATGTTCAAAGCTGTAGTGGATGGTGAGATATAGAGCCTGAAGTCAAAAGTTCAAAACATTGTTATCCTTTTGCTTGTCGTTGTAAAATATATTTATTGGATACAACTTTAGAATACAAAAAACTTAAAAAAATTGTAAATACGCATAATGCTGCAGTAAGTGAAAAAAAGAAAACGTTTTCAACATAAACGTCCTGAATAATGTTTGCGGAGTCTATGAATTTGTTCTGAGAAATAGTATCATCTCCATCAGATCCTATTTCATAGATAACCTTACATCTGATCTCATTATTTCCAGGCTAGGGAATGGCCTCTCTACACTAACTTGGGTTGGGGGCAAAGCGGTGACCACATGGACAACATCTCTAAGGGCATGTCCCCACTGCACGGGTTTTCGGCTGGTTTGCGGTTTTTCAGACCGCCTGAAAAAACATCCGAAAATGAGCACAATGGTGCTCTATGGAAAACCTGTGAAGAAGTCCCCACTGCACGGGTCTTCCGCCCGGCGGTTTTTCCGCCCGCGGGCCGCTCTAAAAAACATTGAGCATGTTCATTGTTCCGTCCGGTTTCCGTCCAGAATATGAACACCTCAATGGGAGGGCTCTTCTCCGCTCATCGCGGAGAAAAGCCGTCCCCCCCGCGGTTGTGGGGACGGCCACAAAACAGGACAAATTCCGGCCGGCAAACCAACCGGTATTTGTCCACTGCCGTGTGAACGCACCCTAAGGCTATGTGCACATGGCTTACTTTGGGACGGATTTCAGCCCGTAATTCGCGCCCTATACGGGGCGAGATACGTTCCCAGTCATTACGGTAATCCACAGTTCTCATAGAGAACTATGGATTAGTTCCCTCTCCCGCTGCACAATAGGCCCAACGGGGGGAGAAAATGACATGCTACTTATACACGCGTATTACGCCGAGAATAATGGAAAGTCTATGGGGCCGGCGAGCTGCCGCCGTCCCCCACCCCCCGGGAAATTGGGGGGGCGAAATACGCCCCGCAATTACGCGTGAATAACCCGTGTGAAATTTCGCCTAAGTGTAAAGGGTAACGGAAAAATAAAAAAAAGGGCCCCAGCAATGACAGAGCAGGCGGACTGGGATTTTCCCCTTTTATACTGTGTGCACTCAGTCTAAGGGGCCAGGGTGTTTCTGGGAAGCGCCAGTGGATTCCAATGTGAAGCTTGGCTGAGTGGGCAGCGGGGCCAATAGGGCAGTACTCCCGCTGATACCTAGTAATGGGTGGGGGCTCTGACATGGCTGATAGAGGGCTGCTGGCCGCCTGGAGGGGGGGAGGCTGTGGGCCATGTCCTTCTTTGATGAACCATGGTGGGCCCCTATACTGATCTATGTGACGTCTGGAACCCCTGCAGCCACCTCTCCGCACAGAGCCGCTGGGAGGAGGAGGAGGCGGCGGCTGCGCGGTGACCACCCTCACTCCCTGGGCTCGGTGAGGTCTTGATAGGCCGGCGCGCTGCGTGACGTCATCAGCGCGGCGACGCTCTCATTACACGGCCGGCCAGTGGATCTGAGCGCTCCCGCCTGGGCTGCAGCAGCGCACGGAGCTGTGAGGTAACAATGACCGGGGAGGGCTGGGGGGAGCTCCGGGCTGAGGATGGAGCGGGGGCGCACGTCCCGGCGGCTCTGGGAACAGCTGACCCCCCCCGCACAGCGGGATGGAACAGACCGGGAGAGACCTGTCATCCTGCGTATCCTGCTGTGCGCGGCTCCTATATACAGGGCTGATGGCCATTGTGTACATCGCCCTCTGCTAGAGCAGCAGCCTGTGTGTGCCTGACACTGCCCGGGGGTTGTGTTTTTAGGGTTTCATTGCACTACTCGATAGGGCTGGGTAAAAAAACATCCTGAAAGGGGGCCCGTCAGGGGGGTTTTTGCCTATGGAGGCAGGATGGGATAGAGGAGCAAATTGTGATTTATAGGGTTATATGATAGAGGAGAGGAGCTGAGCTCTGTGATATTAGGGTTAATGATAGAGGGAGAAGCTGAGCTCTGGGATATATAGGGTAAGAAGGGGAGAGAAGCTGAGCTCTGTGAATTTAAAAGGGTTATATGATGAGGGAGAGAAGCTGGTCTGTGATTATAGGGTAAAAGTGAGGGGGAGAAGCTGAGCTCTGGGTTTATTGGGGTTTTATATAGGGGAGAGAAGTGAGCTCTGTGTATATAGGGGTTTTATGAAGGGGGAGGAGTGAGCTCGTGTATATAGGGTATATGTAAGAAGAGAAGTGAGCCCGTGAGAAAGGGTTATATGATAGAGGAGGGGCGAGCTCTTGATATATAGGGTTATTGATAGAGGAAGGGGAATGAGCTGTGATTTAGGTTTTTGTAGAGGGGGGGGAGTGAGCTCTGTGATATTGGGTTATTGATGAGAGGGGAGAACTGGCTCTGTGATATATGGGTTATATGATAGAGGAGAGGGAAAGGAAACTCTGTGATATAGGTTTAGATAAGGAGAGGGTGAGCTCTGTGATTTAGGGTTTTTGATAGAGGAGGGGAAGCTGGCTTGTGATATTAGGGGTTATTGATAGAGGGGGAGAAGCTGGCCGGTATTAGGGTTTTATGATAGAGGAGAGGAGTGAGCTCTGTGATTATAGGGTATTGATAGGAGAGAAGCTGGCTCTGTGTATATAGGGGTTTTATGTGAGGGAGAAGCTGCTCTGTGATATATGGGTTATTGATAGGAGGAAGTTGGTCTGTATATAAGGGTTTATGATGAGGAGAGAGTGAGCTTGTGATATATAGGTTATATGATAAAGGGGGGAGAAGCTGAGCTCTTGATATATGGGTTATTGTAGGGGAAGAAATGGCTCTGTGATTATAGGGTTTATGATAGAGGGGGGAAAAAGTACTCTGTGATATATAGGGGTTTTGATAGAGGGGAGAAAAGCTTTGAGCTCTGTGATATAAGGGTTTTATATAGGGAAGGGGGTGGCTCGTGATATATGGGTTTATGTAGGGGAGAAGTGAGCTCGTGATTATAGGGGTTTATTTATATGAGGAAAAAAAGCTGAGCTCTGTGATTATGGGTTATATGATAGAGGGGGAGGCTGAGCTCTGTGTTTATAGGGGTTTTTGTAAGGGGGAGAAGCTGACTCTGTGATATTGGGTTTATGATAGGGGGGGGAAGTGAGCTTGTGATATATAGGGTTATATGATAAAGGGGAGAAGCTGAGCTTGTGTATAAGGGTTATATGATAAAGGGGGAAGGAGCTCTGTGTATATAGGGTTAATGATGAGGAGAAAGCTGAGTTGTGAATTGGGTTATATGATGAGGGAAAGCTGAGCTCTGTGATACTTAGGGTTTTTGATAGAGGAGTGAAGCTGAGCTCTGGATATTGGGTTTTTGATAGAGGGGGCTGAGCCTGTGATATTAGGGTTATATGAAGAGGGGAAACTGAGCTCTGTGATATATAGGGTTATATGATAGAGGAGAGAAGGGAGTCCCTTTTTGATATATAGGGTTTATGTGGAGGAGCGAGCTCTGTGATTATAGGGTTATTGATAGAGGGGGGAAAATGAGCTCTGTGATATATGGGTTATATGATGAGGAGGAAACGGTCTTGGGATAATAGGGGTTTTGATAAGGAAGAAGAAGCTGAGCTCTGTGATTTTTAGGGTTATATGTAGAGGGGGAAAGAAGTGAGCTCTGTGATTATAGGGTTATATGATAGAGGGGAAACTGAGCCTGTGTTAAGGGTTTTGATAGGAAGAAGCTGGCTAGTGATATATAGGGTTATAATGAGGAAAGAGCTGAGCTCTGGATATGGGGTTATATAAAAGAGGGGAAGCTGAGCTCTGTGATATTAGGGTTTATGATAGAGGGGAAACTGAGCCTGTGTATATAGGGTTATATGTAGGGGAAAGAAGTGAGCTTGTGATTATGGGTTAATGATAGGGAGCTGAGTCTGTGATATATAGGGTTTTTAAGGGAGGGGAGTGAGCTCTGGTTTTAGGGTTATATAATGTGGAGGGGAAACTGAGCTCTGTGATTTTATAGGGGGTTTTATTTAATAGAGGGAGCTGAGCTCTGTGATTATAGGGTTATTTTTGATATAGGGAGAGGAGCGGCTCTGTGTTATTTGGGTTAAAATGATTGAGGAGCTGAGCTTGGAAAAATTTGGGTTATAGTAGGAGGAAGTGAGCTCTGTGATTATAGGGGTTTTATGATAGGGAGAAGCTGGCTCTGTGATATTTGGGTTATTGTAGGAGAGAAGTGGTCTGTGATTTGGGTTTTATGATGGAGGAACTGAGCTCTGTATTTATAGGGTTATTGATGGGAGAAGCTGGCTCTGTGATATTTAGGGTTTATGATAGGGGAGAAGCTGAGCTTGTGATATATGGGTTACATGATAGAGGAGCTAGCTCGTGATATATAGGGTTCAGATGAGGAGCTGAGCTCTGTGATATATGGGTTCATGATAGAGAGTGGCTCTGTGTATATGGGTTAATTATAGAGGAGTGAGCTCGTGATATATAGGGTTTTTATGATAGAGGGGGGTGGCTTGTGATATATAGGGTTTATGATAGAGGAGCTGAGTCTGTGATTTAAGGGTTTTGATGAGGAGCTGAGCTCTGGTTTTAAGGGGTTTTATGATAGAGGAGCTGAGGGGTCTGTGGGTATAAGGGTTATATGATGAGGGCTGAGCTCTGTGATATATAGGGTTAATTTTAGAGGAGCTGAGTTGTGTATATAGGGGTTTTTATGATAGAGGAGCTGAGCTCTGTGATTTAGGGTTATTATAGAGGAGCTGAGCTCTGTGATATATAGGTTTTATATATAAAAAAATAGAGGAAGTGAGCTCTGTGATATATAGGGTTATATGAAAAAGGGAAAAGAAACTGAGCTCTTTTTGGGTTTAGGGTTTTGATAGAAGGGTAGCCGTGATATATAGGGTTATTGATAGGGGGGGAGAGAAGCTGAGCTCTGTGATTATGGGTTATATGTGAGGAGAGGAGCTGAGCTTTGATTATAGGGTTATATGATAGAGGGGAGAAGTGAGCTTTTGATATATGGGTTATTGTGGGGGGAGAATGAGCTCTGTGTTTAAAAGGGGTTTTTGATAAGAAAGAAGTGGCTCTGTGATATTTTTAGGGTTATTTGATAGAGGGAGAGAAGCTGACTTTGATATTAGGGTTATTGTTTGAAAAAGGGAGCACTTAAATATGAACTGGGTGCCAACAATTAGAAATGAGGTCTATTCGATCCACAATATAAATTTTTTTAAAAATTGTGGCACTCCCAAGTAGTGAAAAATATGTCTTCCAGCATGTCCGAGGGACTAGATTTCGGCTCGCATATGAAAGGCTATTATGTGAGGGAAAACATGGTCTTTTGGATATGCTGGAATAAATACACTTTTCATTTTTTTTACTACTTGGCAGTGCCACGTTAATATATATAATTAATATATATAGTTATACACTGCTCAAAAACTAATAAAGGACACACTAAAATACCACATCCTAGATCTCAATGAATGAAATATTCCAGCAATTCTTTATTCATTACATAGTGGAATGTGTTGAGAACAATAAGGCTGTGGTCACACGGCTTAACTGCGGGATGTAATTACGCCCCGCAATTACACCGTGTGGCTGGGGGAGGGAGCGGGGGGCGGCACCTCGCCGGCCCATAGAGTTTCATTACCAGCAGCGCGTATACGCCGCTGGTAATTCACATGTCCCTTATTCCCCCGCCCCGGGGGATTTGCCGAGCCCGGGAGAGGAGACGTAATCCACAGTTTCTTATGAGAACTGTGGATTACCGTAATGACTGGGCGTTTTCAGCCGTAATTTGCGCACTTTGGCGCGTACTTACGGACCGAAATACGGCCCATTTTAAGCCGTGTGAACATAGCCTTAAACTTAAAAATAATCAATGAAAATTAAAATGAATCTCCCATGGAGTCTGGAAAGGGAATGATTATCAAAATCCAAGTAGAAAATCAAATTTCTGTCTGATCCAACTTCAGTGGAAACGCCTCAAGACAAGGAAATGAGGCTCAGTAGTGTGTGGCCTCCATGTACCTGTATGACCTCCTTACAACTCCTGGGCATGCTCCTGATGGAGGCAGCACATGTTCTCCTGAGGGATCTCCTCCCAGACTTGGATTAAAGCATCGTTGGTGG